>WEKX01015745.1:402909-433400 GCA_013390025.1 Pitta sordida | reverse complement strand
GGCCCCGGGCAGGGTCAGCCCGCTGCAGTCCCGCTCCCTTCTCGCACCCCCAAAGGGCTCCCGGAGCGACCCGTCACCCCGCCGAGATGTGCCCCACCCCACCCCGCTCAGACTCAGGCACCGCGGTGTCCCCTCGGCCTCGTACCTTGTCCCTCGCCCTTGGCTGGGCATCGCTCGGGGGCGAGGTGGGCACCGGAGAGCAGCTGCCTCCGGCGGGGGACACCGGGGTGCTCGGCATCCCTCAGCGACACCCCGGTCACTGCCAGCCCAGGGCCGTGTCCTGGTTCCCACGAACGCATCCGCAGCCTGCGGCAGGAACCACGGGCAGGGACACTCGCCTTTGTCCCGCTCACCCCACGCACCGCCCTGGGCACCGGGCTCAGCATCCCCGGGGCTGACCCCATCCCTCCCTCCCTCTCTCCTCACGGATCCCCGCATCCCAGCACATGCGGGAGGGCAAAACCAGCCGCGGGGGCTCATTCCAGGCACGGCCACCTGCCCGCTGCCGCCGTAGCACCAGAAACCCCCAGCGCTGGAAAACCGTCAGCTTTTCAGGGAATGAGCAAAAAACAAGTCAGTGGTGCCACGGGAATAAGAGTTTTCCTTTTGCGGTTGTGCAAAATATATTTCAAGCAGCTCCCATTCAGCTGAGCAAATAACAGAAAAAATTGCCAAGAACCTTCTGGCTAAGTTTTAAAGAAATTTGCTTTCATCTTGACAACCTTTCTTCATTTCCTTCCCATGAATATCTCAGCAATCCAGTTTACTCACTCAGAGGATCACAGAAAGAAAACTGTGAAGTAAATGTCAGTATTATTTGCATCTTTATCCAGTCTGCCATAAAAGCAACACCATGTTATTTATCTGATCTAGCACAACTCAGTAACAGCTCAAGTATAGAATATTCATGATGTGCAAAGCAAAAAAATGTTAATCGTTTGAGAATACAAGAGGCGAAGAGCTGAGCCTGTGAGTTATACAGAGATCTGCTTCAGTTTGGGTCTTTTTTTTTTTCCCCCTCCCAAATAATTGTTGCCAACTGAAAAACTCGCATTCAGAAACTAACGTTTGACCAAAAAAAGCCCGACAATTTCTGTATGGAGGGAAAAAAAGAATAACACATCAATATTCTTCTGATTTCTTTTCAGCTGGCCAAAGAGTTGGCTGCGCTGGGTGAAAGCCAGCTGTGTTTGTTCAAAATGTTTTCTGTTCTGTCAGCCTTGCTCCCAGTCTCCCAACAGCAAAGGCTCCACTTCCCCACGGAGGACACGACGCCGTGTTGCCATCCAGAGGGTGGGTGCGGGAAGGCAGCAACATTGTGCCACGAGGCCACTCTTCCATGGTAGGATTGTGGTCACCATCTGCCCCAGAGACGATGCCCACCAGTGTCCCCTTGGAGGACACACCAAGGACATTGAAGCCTAATAGGACTTTTGGCACCTTTTCCTTCATTTCCCTCTCCAAGCCCGGAGTCTTCTCCTACAATGCCTCATCCATCAGCTGGTCCCCAGCCAGGCCCAGCTGGCCACCAGGAAGGTCCCGTCTCACCTGCTCCCCTCCAGGACCCACATCATCCCCCACGGAGCAGGGGGCCCCAGAGCCCAGGCAGGAGCAGCACCACAGGGCTCAGCAAACACCACAGGGAAGGCAAACCCATCCTCTAGACCACAAGCAACCTCCAATTCTGCCCACCAGCCACCTGTGCAGGAAGGACACAGGGCAAAGACGTGCTCAGAGTAGAAACAGCCTCCAGGAAGGCTCTAGGCAGCCCTGTGCCCAGAGCACACGGCCAGTCCCTCTGTGCTCGCAGCGCATGGAGATGGCGGCAGTCGGCTGCCAGAATTAGCTCTGTCTTAATTAACAGCTTTGCCTTTGTTCTCAGATGCTGCTTCAGGCGATGCCAAACCCTTTGTTGAGGATGAAGATCTGGGATCCCAGTGAAAGGAAGTATCAAGAGCTGCTATACGCCGCGGCACAGATCTCCTCCTTAAAAATCCCTTGTAACCACCTTCACCAGAGACAGTCCCCACCTGTCCCCACCACCCCTGTGATGGGACCAGCTGCAACACCAGGAGGAATCCCACCAGGCTGTCCTTGTGCATGTGGTGGGCAGCCATGCTGCAAGGGGGGCTCTGGAGGGGTCACCCCAAATCCTTCGAGCTGTGAAGCAGCCAAGCCTGACCACCCTTGGATCCTGACATTTCCTGTGAGATCATCTGGAGGATGCACCAGAACTGCCACCCAACTGAGGCCAGGGACTCACTGGGACTGTCCCCTCGGTGGCAGGAGGATCCTGGCAACCCACTGGCTCACACAGGAGCAGCTCAGAGCAGGAGAAAGGTCAAACAAGCCTCCCCTGCGTCAGCCCCGGTGAGCAGCAGGGCTGGCAGAGGACACGGGAGCCTCCCCGAGCCAGAAGCAGCACACAGCTAAAGCAGCCGTGACGCTCCCAAGTTTATTTTCCAAGCCGAGGCCAAGCCTGCGTGGAGGGCAGGACGCTTTCCACACAGCGCAGGAGCAGAGCTCCCGCATCCCTAATCCTGCCAAGGCAGCACAGCCTGCTCCCAGCCTCTGCATTAATTGCAGAGAAAAACTCTGCACCTACAGCGTCCTCCCAGGAGCCAAAGCCTGAGGAGCTGATAAATCCTCTCCCTGACAGGAAAAGCATATTCCTTCCATTTTCCATCATTCCAGGCTTGTCCAGTGTGCACCAGAACATGCAGGCTGGCTGAGACACGTAACATCCAGCAGCACCACCTGCAGAGCTGAGCCCCTTCCCGTGAGTCCAAATAAATGTAATATGATGTAATAACATTAATTAGCAGCATTAAGCATTCGGTGTATTCAAGGCACAACTCAGCCACTTGGCACAGTGCAGCCCAAACTGCTTACTGCACTCCCAGGGGAAATAACCTCGGGGAGACTTCTGGGCTTAAACACCATTGGGAAGCTAAAGGGAGAGAGGGAGGGAGAGAAGTTATTGTCCTCTCCAGGCGTTCACAGAAAATTCAGGTGTCTTATCAGAGCAGAAGAAGCTGTAGGAAGGACAACTCCTTTGTAATGTGAACAATTTGAGGACTAAATTGAAGCGAGACGTGAAGAAAAAGTAGGTGAGATGAAGGTTAATTTGGCAACCGGAGTGAGAACAGAGGGAGCTGGGGTATGGAAGAGTCTATTAATTCCCTGGGCAAGAGATGCAGCCAGAGCCGGGACGTGGAGTAACTCCCTGCACAGTACTGAAAGATAAATTGCAGGTTCTTCTGCTGGAATATTCTGTTTATTAAGTTCTGAAACAGGAGACAGTCAAGTGCCAAGTGCCTCGAGCCTCTTGGTGCCTGAGAACATATTAATCACTGAGGGGAGTGGTGCTCAGGCAGCTCTGGTGGGACTCCAGGCACCACGTAACACACGGGACACGCCATGTCCTCCACTCCTCACCGCCCTGGAGCCAGGGGGGGAGACAGGGGAGGCACCTGCTCCCGCAGCAATGGACAGCAGAGACAGGTAAAGATCAGTGACTTCCTCTGGGGAACAAAGAAATTCACTTTGATTCATAGATACCGCAATTTCTGCAGCCTGGCTTTTCCTCTTAATTGGGTTTTCCAGGGTGGTTGTGAATCCCAGCACATGTACTGGCTGCGAGACAACACAGGCACAGATCAGGAATGCCACTTCCTCCTGGTTTTCCCTTTTTTTCCCCAGTCTCTGCAGGTGGAAGGATCTCTTAGTTCCCTTTGAAGGCAGAGGATTAACAAAGGCAAATGTGAAAAACAAAAACGCTTTGTCTGAGGATGGATGACATCTTTTTATCTGTTTCTAATCTGGCTTCAACTTTCATTTCTTTAGGAGGGAAAAAAAAATCTGAAGATTAAATTTTATGCCAAGGCAAGCTATAATAAGTGACAGAAACACTCCATCTCCAGGTCCCTGCTAGCTCTGTGAAGTCAGAACAGTCACAGGGAAGAAAGCAAAATATAGACAGACAAACACTTTCAATGGAGATTTAAAATAAAAACTCTCCTCATGTTCTGAATGCAAAAGCTACAGAAAAATATGTCGCTTCTCCAAGGAAATTTCATTATCTTGAAGCGAAATGCAATTTATCTTTGAAACCCTTAAAAAAAGAAAAAAATAAAAAACAAAAAACTAAAAGCAAGGAGGGGAACCTGCCACGAGAATTTTACTGTATCACAGTATTTGGTTTATCGCATTTCATTCTGTGTTCCCACGTCTGGAAGCACAGAAGAGATGGGAAGTTTTGTAGGGGCAAATCCATCCAAAGAAGCAGGGAGAAAGGAGAATGGTCCAGCCCACCCTTTATCTGCTGCTCCAGGGTCCCAATCAGGTATTTTTCTCCCAAAATCCCCCATTGGAGAGCAGAAAGCTGGCTTGGATTGGGTGCTCCCCTCAGGCACAGGAAGCTTCCCGGTTTTTCCTACTTTATCGTGATGAATTTCCGATTGTCACCCTGATCAACGGTCCCATGAACACTTTCGTAAGGGTAATATGATTTTCCCCCCCTGTGCTTAGTGCTCACAGGGTAATTACAGGGATGATTGCACTCACTCAAGGGCGTGTGTCCTGCCCCCCTGCACGGAGCACACACGAGCAGGCACACGGTGCCTGGTGCCACTGCCAGCCCCAGGCCAGTAACACCAGTTTTTCCCAGGTAAAAGGGATAAAACCAGGAATGTTCAAAGTCACAAACCCACTGGACACACACACACACGAGCCAGACAATGTCCCTGCAGCCTCCCTGCTGTGTTCACCATCCATCTCACAGACAGGAGGGCCTGAAGGACCTGCTGCACCCCCTTGACCCCAGTGCACACCCAGCCACTTCTGCCTTGATCATGTCACTGCTCACAAGAGAAATCTGCTCCTCAGCAACATCTTTACCAAGTCACCACTTTGCTTTCCCAGATACGCATTTAAACTGCCTCAGCAACACCCGCTGGACCCTTCAAACAGGGATGATGGGCACCACAGGGGCACTTGGCAACAAACAGGCAGTCCTTCCCGACGTCCCTCCTGAAGCACCAGCTGCCAAGACATGAGATGCCATGTCCTGCCTTCCACCATGCTCAGGCAGCCAGAGTCTCACAATCATGAGCAGCTGAGGGAGGTGAGGGGGCTCATCCTGAAGAAAAGGAGGCTCGGGGGGACCTTCTGCCTCTCTACAGCTCCATGGCAGGAGGATGGAGCCAGGTGGGGGTCGGGCTCTTCTCTCAGGCAATTGTGACAGGACCCCCATGAGTGACCTGCACATCCCTGGCTCCACTCTCTGCCACCAAGAGGGAGGGAAGGAAGACTGTGTGTGGTTACCCTGACAGGACAGTTCCCTTCCAAGGACGTGACAACTGCCCGTCCTCAGCTCCCAGCCCTCCCCACCACGGCTCACGATGCCCAGGCACTTCACTCAGCCACACACGAGTGCAGTTCTTAAGGCAAAGCTGCTGGAAGAGGGATGAAGGGAGTCTTTCAGGCTTGATTGGCAGGAGACATCAAGAATCCTGCGAGAGGGGATTTGAGGGAGTTTTGCATTTCAAACAGGGCAGGCCGGCAGAGGTTTACCCGGAGTGAAGAGGGAAGCAGCGAGGCTGCCGTTTCATCGGTTAACATCTGGCAGCTGCAAAGCTCAGAGATAATTCTGCCTCCGTCCTCCAGAGAGTTCGGGTCTGGGAGGGATGCCAGAGACGTGGCAACTGGGAGGGGATGAAATTCCTTCACAGAATCCAAAACAGGCAGTGAAATATCATGATATTCTTCCTCCCTTTAAGTGACTCTTTGACGCTGATTGAGCCTGTGGAAATGAGTTTTTTTCATCTAAGTGGAAGGGGGAGGAGAGCAGAGAGGGCCATACAGGTGGGGGAAGACAGATGGACAACAGCTTTTTCTTTACCAGACCCAGAGCTTTTTGATCAAAGCCTGCAGAGACTTGATCAAGGCCTGTAAAGAAAGCTTTTAACAGTTACCTGTATTTCCTTTTTTTAAAAGCCTATAGGGACACCAAATTATTTCCACTTACAAATACACCAGGTTACAGAAAACCAATTAAAAAATCCGGATTTGGATTTAAAAAAAAAGAAAGATAAGAGATCTTTCAGCCAAGACTGGAAACTTATGCAGGGGTAGTTCTGAAAATTAACCAGCACGTACTATGCCAGCGTGTGCAAAAGCAGATTTGCAACCAGATTATTTCATTGTGGGCAGCCTGAACACATATGCTGCCTCTCTGCAGGCATCTCTCTTGTGCTGCCACCAGGTTCATTCCAGGCCCCTTTCCAAGGGGCACATCCCTGGCCCCACGGAATGAATCCCAGGAATCTCAGCAGAGTTCATGGAGGGTCTGAAGCTTCACGCCTGAGCACAGGTTAGTGGGACAAGTCTGTCCCCACTCCTACAGTCTCAGCACATCCAGGAACTCCCAAGCCTGAACAGCAGCTGCCAGATGCAGCCATGGATCTGAGTTGATCCCTCCGCCTGGAGAAAGTGGTTCTCGCTGGTATAAATCAGATGAGACCCTCTGGGGAGCACCCACGCAAAGGAGGGTTTCTCAGGGCTTCATCCAGCCGGGCATCTCCTCTCCCAGTTACTCACCAGAGAGGACCAGTGTTAGGCTGGGGCCAGACACCCCCTTGTGCTGCTGCCAGGGCCGGGGCCCCGCACCCCAAATCCCCCAGACCACGCAGGTGGCCGAGGTTTTCTCCCACCAGCCTCTGGAGGTCAGCAGCCGGCAGCACTGGGGCTCTGCACCGGCAGCTGCCGCTGGGAAGCGGAACAAAAACCCGCCCCAGGAAAGCCGTGGAAAGCAGGGCAGGACCCGGTAGCCTGGGCACAAGGTGGCCCGTCCACACCAAAGCTGGCCCGAAATATTTGCAGGGGCCGGCACATCCTCCCTGCACTGCTCTCCTTCCCTGCAGGCAGGCAGGAGGGCACGACCTTCCCCATTAGCAGGAAATGATTAATTTCCAAAGCCTGCTTTGCCCATTTAATATCTTTGAGTCTCGTGCCAGTTTGTCCACAAGTGAGCCCCATCCTGGGAATGGGAATGAATCCGCATTTCACTTTGCCAACCTCCAATGTCATTTGTTCATTTTATGTCTGAAGGACTCACGGCAAACCCTTTACAGTTAAATCATTACTGATTTTACAGAAGTTATGAGTAGCTGGTAATGCAAAGAAATAAAAAACAACTTGGTAAATTTATTACACAGAATCTGACACTGTCCTACATAAGTCGCTGTGTTCCTGGTAAATAACAAAGATTTCCTGTAAATGAACCGACATAAATTTAGGCCAATGAACTGGAAGCTGGGCAGAAACCACATCCAGACCCCCAGCCAAACTGCCTGTGCAGAGCAGGAAAGGGAAGCCTTACCTTCACCTGCTCCAGGAAGGTACACAACAAGGGAGGAACGTGGGAGAAATCCTGCTGCTTTCCCCAGGCACACAGGGCAGCAGCTCTGCCAGGACAAGGCAGACATCTCCTCCCAGGGACTTGTTTCCTTGGGGACCAGAGAGAAAACCATGGGCCAGCATCCCTCAGAGCCACAGCTCTGCTGTGTGGCAGAAGCTAAACATTAACCAAAAAGGTGGATTTCCCCCCCAGATGGGGCTGTGGCAGGATATCTTCTGGCTGCGTTAGAGCCCACTCTCAGCTGGCTGAAGACAAGCTTTCCTGCCCACTGGGAAAGAGTTCTCATTACAGGTTTCCATCTAGTTCTCTAGGAAAACAAAAGTCTGACTTTTGGGTGAGGATCATTAATCTCATTATTTTTAGATGACATTTCTAGGTGTGTTCTCCAAGCTCTGGGCTCAGGGCAGAAGCACAAATGAGGATAGGTCCATCATGAACCAATACAAAATAACTCCCCGAAATGGGTGGAAGCACAAGACAGACAATAAGTTTGGAATTGTGGTGATCAAAGAGGAGAAATGGAGGACATCTGCCAGAGGACAGCTCCCTGTTTCCTCCTCTCCTGTGGCACCCCAAGAGCTCTCTGACAGTTCAACCATGCCCCTCAGGCTCAGGGAGGCAGGGCACAGATGCTCAGGTTGGAGAGGGCTTGGAATAAGCTGGTCTAGTGGAAGGCATCCCTGCCCATGGCAGGGGGGTCTGAGAAGATCTTTAATGCCTCTCTCAAACCATCCTGTGATTCTCTGTTTGGGATGGTTGATCAGTCATGACATGCTCCTAATTCAAAGTGCTCCATCATAGCTCCACTGCTCCCATCCGTCAGCATCTCCTTCAAACCCAGAGACTTCCAGTCTCCCACACTATTGTTCCCACTTTCTCCCCAGGAGCTCCAAGCATCTCTTGTCGACATCGTGTTTCACTCCCTTCCCCTCCCTGCCCTTTCATTTCTTTCATCAAAGTTTCTTTTCATCTCCCACCTCCTTGCTCTGGGGCGTTTCGTTCACCTCCCAGCAGCCCGCAGAGCTGTGCTGGGAAGGGCTCTGCACCCAGCACGGAGCTGGGAGCCCTCCTGGAGGGGAGAAACCCCAGTGTTGGAGCAGCTCAAAGGCCACCCTGAGCCTCACAAGCTCCCCACGAACAGAGCTACAATAGATGCACATGGGATGAGGTGCCCACCTGCGTCTATCACACACACAGAAAATGGAAGACACATAGTGAGGTGGGTTTTAGCACAAGCTCAGAACACAGCATTTCATCTGTGGGAGTCTCCACACCCACAAGCGCGCTCGGGTCATGCCAGCACGGAGAGCAGTGATCCTGAATGCTAAGGGAAGAAACGGGGAGGAAAATCCCCCAGGACAGACGGGCAGACAGAGCCGGAGGCACAAAGGTTATCTCCAGATTACAGGTGCGATGCTCCCACTGTCGGGGCGCGGAGACGGTGCAACACGAGAGGAAGACCTGGGAGAGCGAGAAGAGATAAGCTTGAGCAAAGCAACGCTTTTCAGCCTCTTTGGCAACAGCAAAATCATCCCTTCATTTTAGATTAGATTTTCATGTGCGTTTGGTTTTTGCAAAGGTCAGTACATCCACGCAGGTCTGTGTGTTTGAAGCAGAACGCCGACCCCTTTTGAGGCTGTTCAGTGTTACATTTAGTTCATTCCCTTCATCTCTCTCGAAATAATTAGAATAATCTTGCAGAGCGTGCCCCAACCCCGTCAGAGGGGTAAAACATAGTTTGCCTCAGGTGAGCTGCTCCAGCCCATGTGGCTGGTGGCCAGAGGCTGCAGCACACAGGCCACACTGGACTGGGGGTGCTGGGATGGAAACGCACTTTTTCCTCATTTGCACGGAGTCTTGGCATTTTGCCAGAGCGCAGACCCCTGCAGGCAGTTGTAAATCATCCATCAGTCATTATTTATAAAGAAGTCGTTTGGTTCCCCTCACCAGCAGCGAGCCAGGCCAGTGAATGCCCGAGCACAGCGATGATGCCTCTGCCTCCAGGCAGCACCTCGGGGCTCACACACTCCACCCCCAGCTGTACCTACAATTTTTATCTACATTTTTACCTATCTACCAATTGTACCTCCAAACTTCGTAAAGGTGCATATACAATAATCTACTTATTTCTTTTCTAAAACAAAATAATCAACAAGTTGGGAACCGCAGTACAACAGACAACCTTAGCAGTGAGCCGCTGATTTTTCTATGATACATTATATCCGAATCCACCGACGCAATGAGCGGAACTTACAAATTTGGGTAATTGGTGAGGGCCCGAGAGCATGTACACACGGCTGATCTGCCCTAAAACGTGTATTTACAGTGAGGGTTGTTTGCATTCCTGATGATGTGCAATGCTGAGGAGTTAATCAGCTCCTCTGGTGCAATCAGCTCTGCGCCGTTCTCAGCTCTGCTGTGGGGGAAGACACCCAGACTGTAATTTTAAAGCTGTCAAACACCATTAAACTGTTCAAGGGAGCAGGGGAAAGGTTCTGCCGACACCAGGCACCATGGCAGGTGCTCCCTTGAGCCGGGAGGACACCTGGACACCACAGGCAGTGAGGAGCAAGGCCAGGACTCGGCGCTGACCAACACTCGTGACGGGACTGTTCTAAATACTTTGAGCCTGGTTTCAGTTTGAGCCTGAGCACTGGCTCAACTGGCATTCCCATTCCCCCATCTAAAATCCACTTGAGTAATCAACTGCAAAGCTAATGACTGGGGCCCCGAATCAGCAAAGTACTTCAGCACATACTAAAGTCCCATTGAAAGGAATTAGACTTAAGCAGAAGCTTTGCTCCGAGGAGAGGGGGTTTTGTGTAACAAGTAGCAAGGAGACAGTTCAAAGCAGGTATAACAGCCCATGGAAGTAAATCATTCCCACTTGAGTAGCTTCCAAGCATCCTCTCACAAGGCCTTATCCGAAGCATGGAGCCCTAGACCTGGCTTTTCTTGTTGGCAGCCAAATCTGAACTCAGCTTTGGTGGTTAGTCCTGGGACTTGCAGGTGGCTCCCAGGTCCTGAACCCACAATAGCACCTCCTGGAGTGCCCTGAGGTGACACTTGGGGCATGGATGAAGGGCACAGCAGCCATGGTCTGTCCAGGCAGCACCAGCACAAACCAGTCTCTCCGCACTGGCACACTGGGATCCCCAGGGAGCTACAGGCAGGCTCTGCCCAGCACTGCTCCCTGCAATGAGATACAGCAATGCTGAGCAACAGACAGGCAAGCTTACAGCCTGGGGACCCCGAAACGAGCCCCCTCCTCGCCAGCAGCACTCCCCTGGCTTTTCCAAGGACAGGACTGAGTCTGCACATTCCCCCGGCCCCGGGGGCCTCGTTCCCGCTCCAACCATCCCCCGGTGTCTCACCCCCCCAGTCACCTCCAGGTCACGCTGTGGAGTGACGGGAAGAGCAAGGATCAAGTTTCCCTGTGCTCCAGAGAACAGGAATAACGTTTGGTCCTGCCAAGGACAACACCTCGCTCTGGCAGGTTGCACAGGTAACCGCCCAGCACAGCTGAAATGGAGATGTAACTTGCCTTAAATGTGGGATACACGGTGTTAACGTGTATGTATCGATATGCATATACATCAATAACCACCCTGATCCAAGAAGACAGTTTTCCTGGAAGTTCTCCAGCATCTAGATGTCTTTATTACAGTGAATTACTTAGGTCAGAGCCCTAACTTGCGTAAACTGGCACAGCTCTGCTGAAATCAATACCCCTACACCAGCTCCTGCTATTTGATGAGGTGGCCCAGGATCTCAGTACTGGTTTTACTGTCTTCCTCCATCACCTGCCCAGTTCCCATCTCAGGGGCTCTTGTATTTTTTCAGCAGATTTTCGTTCTGTTTGTGGAGTTCTCAGTAAAGGCTGTGAGCAAAGAACAAACCACAGCAGCTTTGCCTGTAAGTGAGAAGTCCCATTGTGCTCACCGTCTCAGGGAAGTTTTGCTTTCTTTAATCTTCCAGCACTTGGAGATTACTCCTTGATTTCCTGGAGATCCTCAAGTCCAACACTTCCCCTTAATCCCTCTTGGTGTCCAGCCCAAGGGTCGGGCACAAGACCAGCCTGAGATGTGGTGGACCACAAGGAGTTCATGCTCTCCCATGTTCACCTGGGGTGCAGAGAGACCTGAAAACCCAGGAAAAATCCTTTATTTACAACAACCTCTTGCAGAAAGTCAAAAGCAAAGTCAGAGACATCTTTCACAGAGGCAACTGCTGCAGGAGGGTAAGAGAGAAGGCCACGCTTGGCCCCTGCAGGGGGACCAAACCAGTTTACGTGCTAATCCCAGTGTGAGCAACCAGAGCTGGCACCAGCAGGAGCCAGTTGTCTGACTCCAGCACTTGGCAGGGAGGGATGGATGAACAAAAATATGTAGCACAGGCACTGGCTGCCTGAAGCTACGGGTCGTTTGCTGTCAGCAAATGAAGCCAGACGGAAAAATAAACACAGAGAACATCTTGAATTTGGAGAGCGGTTCCTGCACGGCTGCAGAGCTCAGCAATACCCCTGCCCAGGCTTTCCAGTGCCCACAGCACTTTGATGGCACGGCCAAGGGCAGGGAGAAAGCTGACATCCCTCCCCCAGCTCACATGTGTCTGTGCAATGCTTCCAAGCTCGGGGATTTGTTATTTCTGGGAAAATAAAAACCTAATCCTGAGGCCAGAGCAGAGGAGGAATGAGGGCAAAGAAGGGATTTTGGCAGGAGAGCACTGGAGGATGATGCTGTGAAAGGGGTTTTATATTCTAAGGAAGGCAGCCCAACGCTCCCATGGGATGGCCAGTGCTGGCCTTGTTGACAGCCTGGATCCAAGTGTCCGTCCACACAGATGCTTTTGGAAGCACCACCTGTACATGTGCAACATCCCGACACTCCATGTGGCCGTGACAGGGCTGGCACAGGCAGGGAGGGAGGACGGGACGTGAGGCAACGTCCAGATCTAAATAAGGCCACAGAGGTAAGGGCAGGATCATTTTAAACAGTTAAAGTTTCATTTTAATGGGTACCACAAGGGGGAAAACATTCCCGATGGCAAAGGGCAAAGCATGTACTTTTTTTTTCCAAGACAGGTTTTGCGGTCAGCCCCCCTGAGGAAATGAAGCACGTTCACATCCATCTCCACTCCTTGCCCCACACTTCTAGAATCTGTTGGTTCATTTTGGCCAAGTCAGAGTAGGGGGATGTCTGAGGCATTTGCTGCTCCTACACTTCGGGGGTTGCTCCCTGCTTCTACATGTTTTGGGGAATCGTGGCACTACTTGCTCAACACACATAATATCCTTTCATTTAAAAAAACCCAAACAGCCAAGTTCGGACTTGTATTTCAAACTCTGCCGTTAAGCTTGTCCAGCATGAACAGCAGAGATCTACAAGTACTTAACAAGAGCTTATCCCACCTTTCCCCCTCCAAATCGTTAGAATTAGCATTCCTGACACCAGGTCACATGGCTGTTTGCTGGGAAAAATCGAGGCAGAAGGTGATGGCGCCTTGGTGCACTGGACACCTCATCCAGCCCCAGTTTTATGACTTTGTGCTTTGCATCAGGGTACACTCAGTGCCTCTTAAGCAGATTGGCTCAAGGACAATGAATTAAACAAGGCCAAGCAGATCAGCCATTGGAAATAACGGCTCTGGTGAGCCTCACCTCCTTCTGTCCTTCCCAAGTGCTTGTGAGCTGGAACATTTTCTCACATGTTCACCATGGAAAATGTACAATTCAATTTTCCACACCATGACCTGACCCCAGACCTCTGAGAGCATTTGCTGGCAAACCATAGCACTGGGGGCATCCACCCTGGAACCATCACCGAGAACTTTCCTCTTCCCAAAAGGGCTTAGTTCAAAGGATTGAAGGGGTTTCTAACTCCTCACAAGGCCAGTGGGAGTCTGGTATCACCCACTGATTCCAGGATCTTGCATTACTGGAGTGAGGAGGGTGTGTGTGCCCGAGGGGAGCAATGCCAGCTGAAACCCTGGGCATCGCTAAGGAAAATCACAGCAGTGATCACTTCACAGTTTGGTTTTTCCTGGTCTGTTCTGAATCTTGGTTGGATTTGGGACTGGAAGGGCAGCAGCTTAGTCCAGCTCCTCTTGCAGTTCCGCTAGCTCTTCCCTGGCACAGGGGAATTAATAATTAAACTTGGGCAGGGTGAGGAGTGGCAGGGCTAGAAGGCAACTGCAGTATCTCCCTTTTAAAAGGCAGGAGGGCAGGAGCTGGAAGGTAAGTGGCAATTCATCTCTCTTCTGGACAACAGCATTCCCAGGGAAACCATTAGGGATGAGCCAGACACTGCCATTTACATTTCCCGTAGTGGGTGGCAGCTTCCAATCACTCCAGGGATGGGGGAAAACAGCACAGAAAAACACTGAGAGCATAGACCACCCACCAGCAGTATAGCTGTGAGTGAAAGGGATGGAGCCTCTACCCCACCACAGCACATCTCAAGAGCCCACAGCTAAAACCAGCTCGGAGCCCTTGAGCTCCCTCCACTGTGACAGCTGAACGAGGCGGCCCCAGGGCTGGCTACCTGCAGGCTGGGCTGGCCCTGGAAGCCCTCTGAGCCACAGCAGGAGGGTTTACCCCTGGTCCCCAGCCTTTCACTCTGGTGCACGGGCTGCTCTTACCTCACCCAGTGTCCAAACTCCCAGATGGAAGCAACGGGTTCTAAAGCCATGGCTGTGTATCAGCCCGGCACCTCTGCGGTGTCTGCGCACAAAGACAGGCAATGTCATCTCCCCGCCGCTCCCTTAACTGCTTATCGATCCCAGAGAGCCTCCGAATGGATTTCTCTGGCTGGCTATCATCCCCCATAGCCCGGGAGATCCCCTCTATATTATAGAGTAGACATCTCACTTAGAGCTTTATTTACTGCGAAGGAGCAATTAAGCCGTCCCCGTTCGATTTATGGCCGGCACAGAGAGCCCTGATCAACATGAGCCAAGGCCACTTTAACTTTCAGGTAGTCACCTCTTGCCAGGTGTAAAAAAACCAGCTTAATTGGTGCATTTGTTAATATCCAAATTCAAACCTTATCTGTGATCAGTTCAGTACAAGCTGAGAAATTATTTCCTAGAAATGCATTTAATAGATTTTCACTGGGCTCACTGCAGGCATGAAGTCAGAGCTCTACTCATCTGGCTTCATTTTCTGAAAGCTGCATCCTGAAGGTGGTATTTGGGATGCTGGGGATTTGAATGTCCAGCTCCACGCTCAGGACAGGGTGGCAAAGCCACCAGGCTATAAGGTACACCGGGAGAAAGGAACATCCGTGGTGCTGCTCCACTTTTTGGAAAGGAAAGATTGTCATGAGGGCAAGGACACACAGGCCGATGGCTGGTGATGAGGGGACCCAGCTGAACACCCAGGTGGCCTTGGTGGAGTGGCTGGAAGCCAGGACATCCCTCCCAGTCCCTCCCCAGCAGCACTCCAGCACACAAAGCCTCTTGCTGGTCTGAGCCTGAGCTGCTCGTCCAGCACTTTGCCATGGATAATGCTCACACTTTATAGCTTTATGGAAAATCACCAAGATTGATACAGATCTGCACTTTATTAATTTCTCCAACTACCAGCAGTGAAATAATCCAGCTGGAGACTGATTTAACTTCTCCGTAATGCCCAGATTTTCCACACTATCAAATTCATTTCTCACTGCTCACGGTGGGATTTGGGTGGCAAGGTGGAGCATCTTCCAGACAGACTCTGAGAGCCCACCAGGAATACACATGGTGTCCTTCTGGGTGAGAGTCTGCGGGATTTAGAGGAAAATCTCTTTTTAACTAACTCTGTCTCAGCAGGAAAGAGCATGAAGGCTGGGGAGAGGGGGAAGCACAACTTACAGACTTACGGAGCTGCTACATGATATCACTTTTAAAATTATAGAAGTGGTTGATTTCGCTCTCAAAGTTAGTTTGAATTGAGTAACAGGCTTAATTTCACATTTTCTCATTTGAGCTCTTCTGCATTTGGACCAGCAGCACACGCTGATGTGCCTTGTCTGGGGATGTCACCTGTCCCCAGCGGCAGCACTGCCCACACCACCTGGAGCCGTGCAAGCAGGAGCCCCTGGTAAAGAGCTGCTGTGCCCACCAGCTCTCTCCTCCCGCTGGTTAGCTGGACACCCAGTCTCTGTTCTCAGCCTCATCTGTCCCTGGCATTGAGATGCTTCCCTGGCTGATGTCCTGAGCCCACTTCTGATGGCCCTACAAGAACGGTCCCAGCACCCACTGCCCAGCACCTGGAACCCATCAGAGCCCAGGGCAAGTGGTAAACGTCGCAAGGTGCTGCTTTTTTCTCAAACATATATTTAGAAAGGTTCTAAATAATAAAAAAATAAATAAAAACATCGACAATGATAACCTGGCTATTTTTGAGCTGATCCTTGCAAATTGAGATGGGCTACACCCTGCGTGCCAGCCCTGCTAAATTGATGTTACCTCCCAACTCTGGGGCCTGATTAAAGTGAGATTTATTTGGAGTTTAACCAAATCACTGTTCCTGG
Source organism: Pitta sordida (assembly GCA_013390025.1). Taxonomy (NCBI): domain Eukaryota; kingdom Metazoa; phylum Chordata; class Aves; order Passeriformes; family Pittidae; genus Pitta; species Pitta sordida. Next base: position 417,467 of record WEKX01015745.1, on the reverse strand, counting down.
AACGTTCTCTGAGTTGTTTGCACAGAGCACTTTGGTCATAACACCAGACCTTTCAAGGCAGCCACAACCCATGTCAGTAAACACCTCCTCCTGTACAACTGCTGGTGCCACCCCCCACCACACCTGCTTCCCAGTCCCGCTTTCCCTTTTGCTTTTACTTCCTGTGCCCTTCCAGGCAGCCAGCAAGGAGCAGACAACTCGTCCCAGCTCGTTTCCTGGTTGTCTCTCTGTGCTCCATGGCACCTGCATGTGTTGACATTTCCTGGTGCAGTCGCAGCCAAAACCACCCTGTCATGGTACCTGCCCAGGTACAGGGACTTGCTCCTTTATGAGCCTCCTGTAAATGGTGCTGTCACTCTTACTGGAGCTGCCAGGTGCAAAGATCAGGGATGGGACCATATACTTAACTCCGCTTCCTCCTCTTCACAGAACTCATCCTATCTTCTCCCCGGAGAGCGACGCTGCGAGCAGTTTGAGAGTCCCAGAAGGTCTCGCTCACATCCTCACCTAAATGGGAAACATCTGGAGCACCTGCATCACCTGGGCAAGGAGGTAATGACAATCCCAGCAGGGACCAGTGATGTCTTGGCAGCCACTGGCTTTTAGAAATATCCTGCAGTATCCATCAGCTTCCCAGAGAGGGGAGATGGGAGCACCGGGATGGGAGGTGTGCTGGAGGCTGGGAGCACTGAGACAGTCGCTGCCATCCCTGGTACTGCAGACTTACACGTCTATTTGCTCTCAGATAATGAAAGCAAGTGAGGAAAAGATAAGGTTTTCTTCTAGCCCTTTGGACGATGTCTGCATGTTAATTGAGCAACTTCCAGGCAGGACAGTATTTTTGTTCCTGCCCATGGCAGGGGGGTTGGAACTGGAGGATCTTTACGATTCCTTCCACCCTAAACCATTCTGTATTCATTCAGTGATTTATTGTATGGTGGCAAATTAATTTAGAACAAAAAAAAAAACTCATTTAGCATCTGAAATAGAGTATTATTTCCTGCAGCATTAATCGGTGGCATTGGTACCACATAATTTGTTACCGGTGGCATATTTCTGTATGGCTTCATTTCCTTAAAAGCCCAGGAATTAATTAGGTGTTTGTGTTGGGAAGGGACTGGCAGGCACCGAGCATAATGTGGGCAATCACCGGAGAGGCTTCCTGGCTGCACAGAGGCATCAAGGGTTTGTAAACCACGGTGTAAATACCACAGCTCTCCTGCCCTCTGGGGATTCATCTGCTCCAAGGCAGATGTGATTCCAGCAGCTGAGCACCTGCCCCTCTATATTTTTAGTGCAGAACAAGGATTCACCTCACCTAAGTAATATCCAGCAGCCCTGAATCATCAGTACATTTGCTTCCCAGCAAATGGATAACTGAGGATGTCTTTTCCCAGAAGGAAGTCAGGCAGGCAGCATCCAGCCCTGGGATGTCACTGGCCCTGGGATGTCACGGGGCGGGTGAATCACTGCTCGTACTGTAACTGTTTCACTCCTTATCTTGTGTACCCGGAGGAGCTCGGGTGGGGAAACTCCCATCCCTGCTCAGGATAAACAGCCCCAGTGAAGAGCTGACATGGGGAGAACCTGCTGCTCGGGAGAAGAGTCATCTCTACCTTCAGAGCTGGGGTGATGGAGCAGCTGGAGGCTCCATGGCTGGCTCGTGTGGGCTGGAGCCATTCCCAGGAAAGGGATAAAGCAGGTTCCTCTCTGGTGAGACACCCCCTCCCTGCAGTGCTGCATCCAGTTCTTGGGCTTCCAGCATGAGACGGATGTGGAGCTGGAGAGGGACTTTGGGCAATGGCCTGGAGGGACAAGACAAGGGGGAATGGCTTCCCACTGCCAGAGGGCAGGGTTAGATGGGATATTTGGGAGCCATTCTTCCCTGGGACGGTGGTGAGGTCCAGGCCTCCTCTGACCTAGCATTAAAATGGGTTACCCCAAGAAAACCTTCCCATGTTCTACAGGGGTTCAGAATTTAGTCTAAATACATCTGTTTTATACGCATGCATAATAGATTTATATAAACTTGACCTTTTAGGAGCTGTCTTGTGCACTTGTTGAGTCTTATATACAAACTGAGTATGAAATACTTCAACCAACAGCTTCCAGGTGACGTGTGGGTAAAACTCAGGGCTGGGGAAAGCAGAGGAGAAGCAGGCTCAGAACATCAAGTACTAAAGAAAAATATGCCTCTAACCTCAGCTCTGAAGGTTCATGAGCTGCTTCACCCTCAGACCTCAGTCTTTGCTCTTTCAGACTCAGGCAGGAGTTCAGGTTGTGCTTTTGAAGTGTGCTGAGAATCCTGAGGACAAAAACAAGTGGTGCCACAGTGACTTTAGCTGCCAAAATCCTAAAAATAAACTAAACACTTTAGGGGCTGGTCAGGAAACATCAGAAATGGTATGGGAATTAGGAAAAAAAAAATCTCAAGTTTGATACTTCCTTGTATCAGAGACCTTTCCTACAGGTAACTTGGTAACTCCATCGTCAAACTTCCACTAAAGTGGGGCAGGAACAGCTGAAGACTCTGGGTCAGAGCTGGTAATTGTGGCAGCAAATCTCCCACAGCAGCCCTTGCAGTATTAACATTTAAAAAATCACGAGACCTCAAATATCCCGACGCTAAGTCTCATGACCTTTAAGTCAACTAGATTCAGGTTTCTTTTTCTTTGACTCTTGCTACGCTTTTGGGATGGAAATAAAAGACCTTGTTGGGTTTAGGGAACATTGCAGGGGACCTCCACTAACCTTTTCTTCCTACGTTTACATTTCTGGTCCCTTAAATTCAGTTATCATAAATGCTGATTTATTTTTAAGCTGTTCTTTTCAATGTTGATGCACTTTGATAATCCTTGTTTTTAAGGCAATTCTTGAAATATGTTTAAGTTTATCTGAAATGAGTCTCCCTTTGAGGCTCACTCTGACCCAAACCAGCACTAACCAGGTCCTGAAGTTTGTCTGAGTTGACTCACAAACAAAATCTCTTTCCACCATATAAGGAGTGGCCTTGTGCATTTTACAGGCTGCAAGGAGAGGTGAGGACTGAGAATCAGAGACAGAATATTAGAATATTGGAAAATTCTCCCATCCCCATGCTGCACCATGTCCCAGGGCAGACAATGCCCCAGAAGTCCTCATTCAATCCTCTAGACATGTTTCTACCTTTGATAACACCCTCCCCTGAAAACCCAAACCCCCAGCTCAGAGAAATCTGTGCTTTGTGCTGCATTCATTTGGTTGTCTCAAATCAAAATGTAGAGTCAGGTGCTCATTGGCTGCTCTGTAGCCCTGAGAAAAGCCCTTTCCTGCTTTTCTTCTGTGTTGCCAAGGTGTGTATTTTAGATAAAAGTCCCATTTCTGACCGAGGCACTCACTGCTGCTCCTGAAAGGCAGAGGTCAGGATTTGCTCCAGCTCTCCCCCATCCTCACCACCCCAACGTGCCCTGTGCCACAAGCCAGAAGGGACCTCCCATGTTCCATTTTCTGGACAGCAAATGGGCACAGAAACCTCTTAAATCCTCCTGCCCACATTCAGCAACCCCAAGTCCCCCCGCAGTGCCCTGCCAGCCGCTCGGCTGCTCCCCGTGGCTGGATGGAGCCGCAGGCTGGACGCACAGCCTGGCACAGCCTGGAGACACCCAACCAGCTCTGCCAGCGGCTCTGTTTGTACGCCCAGATAAATATACACGAGGCTGAGCCGAAAAGACAGAGTCAGCTCCTCTCGGAGGTCCTTCGGCTCCTGTTACCGGCGGCTCCCCTCGCCCAGCGCACGCTCGCTCTTTATAGCACCCGTCGGCCTGGCACGGCTCAGAGCAGATGGTCAGAGCCGCTTGGCCCGGGGCCACTGTCAGCCCCCGGCTCCTCGCCTCACATGATGCTCACCGAGGCCACCTGGGCCTCCCGCACACCTGCGGGCTGGGCAGGACACCCGCACCAGGGCACAGTACCCACCCACCCCAGCATCACCATCTGCTACTGGAGGATAAGACTGGGGTAGCCGTGGGCAGGATTTGGAGGGGAGAGATGCCCCAAGCATCACAGAGCCCCAGGGAAACCCTCAAAAGCCAAAGTAATGACCTGCCCTTGGTGGCCATTGTTGGCGCTGCCAAATCTGGCTGCCCAGGCTCCCAGGCTCCCAGGAAGGATCTGGTGCCCCGTTTGCCCCCAGCACAAGTGCATGAAGGGCAGGAGGGGCACAGCCTGGCATGTGGAGCAGGGAAGGGATGGCAATGGCAGGGGGAGGAAGCAGGTCCTGTGCCCGGCCACCAGCCACCACCTACCACCTCATGGACTGGGGACAGGGAGCCAGGACTCGCAGCCAGGCTGCAGGGAGAGAAGCCATGTGCAGGGACTGGCTGTGTGCATCGCTCCGTGTTTCCTCTCCCCTGCAATTTAGGGGGTTTACACCATCACCAGTAAAGTGGGGGCTTTTTGGCCAAGAGCAATAGCTGCTCTGGGCAATGGCATGAGAGCCCTCAGGGCAGGGGCACAACAGGGGCTCAGTGACCAGTTGGTTCAGGAGCCACTGCAGAACTAACAGGGCTGTGGGCACGTGAGAGCCCAACAGGGCTGCTCCAAACTCTGCTCCGAGGAGGCCCACGAGCGAGCACGGCCATAAAGAGCAGAGGCAGCAGCTCTCCAACTTCCTGGCACTCAGGGAATCTTCCTGGATCACGTTACACTCATGTGTCCTTGGCTCATCTCTGTACAGTTGAAAAACACAGTAAGGGGAGCCAGTTAATTGGGACAGCTGGGCTCAAAGAGCAGAACACAGGGAACCAGTTCCTGCTTAATTGGAGACCTGTTGCTTTAACCAAACCAGCCTGTTTGCACAGCCCTCCTTCCCCAACATCAACTGCCCACCAAAGCTCTGCACTGCTCCCAGGCTGCTTTACAACATGATCCTGAGAAGTGGCCAGTTCCCATTGCTGTTGGGATTGCGGTGGAGTCACCATCCCTGGAGGTGTTCAAGAAACTGGAGATTTCAGTGCTCTTGTCTAGTCACTGGTCTAGTTGACAAGGTTGGACTCGATGATCTCAGAGATCTTTTCCAACCTAAGGGATTCTGTGATTTTGTCTCACAAAATGAACCAGGAGAAAAGAAGGCATTGAGGGTGATGGCTGGGTGCTGCCCCATTCTGGCATGGATGAGGACAGTGGGGTTATTGCAGTGACACTCAGCATTTACTCCCCTGGCCCTGCATGACACGACCTGTGCTGCATTTGCACAAAAGGCTCCTGGCCCTGGGGGGATGTTCCCAGGCACTGGCACTGTACAAACAAATAACTGCAATAATACTCAGGGGGGTGGTGAGGTCTGTCATCCACACAACTCCAGGCTTTACTGGTGCAATCCCATCCTGGGCAGATGAGCTCCAAACACCAGGTCCACCATGCACAGCCCTCACACTTAATGGCCAGGAACTCTTTTCTCACCTTTTTTACAGATGCTTATTTAAGGAATACTTTTAGACTGATGAAGATGCTTTGCATCTTCAGTGTTTTCCCCCTCTGAAAGGTGACCAGACCTCATGTCCTAGGCACTGTAGGGGTGGTTGCAGTGGCTGTGTCGTTTTTGCTTGAATAACCCTAAAGCAGAAAGGGACACAGACCAGGAGGGCAAGATATGCCCTCAACCCAAAGGCATTGGCTCCAAACACAGCCCTGAGCCATGGGCAGGGAGGAGGCAGAAGTGCCACATGCATGTCACCAATGGGTGTCCCCACGTCACCCTTGAGCTAAACTGGGTGAAAGAAGCAAAACACAGATTTGAGGGAGAGCTGCTCCCTTCCAGGTGGGCAGCTCGGTTGCTCAAGGACTGGGAACTAATGGTTGTGCTTCCCTTGCAGGATCTGCCCGTGCTGTGGAAGCAAAGATGATGATAAAGCCCCCAACCTCAGTAAGTGAGTGGGACCAGCACTAGAGTAGGTGTCACTGGTGTTTAAAAATGCAACCTCAAGTACAGCAAGTTGGGGTTGGGGGGGGACTCTGTGTTACCTCTTCTGCTTTCCCACTTTTGAGGGATCTTGGGAAAAATAAAAGAGCTTTCCCTGATCCTACCAAACAGGAGGGGGAAACTGCAAGTGGTGCTGTATCAGGACACAATACACAAATTACCACTGTCATCACTCCAGCTCCCCAATTTCCAGGGAACTAATAAATGTTCATAGAATTACAGAATAATTTGGGGTGCCATGAGCAGAGGCATGCTCCATGAGACCAGGTTAATCCAAACCCCATCCCACCTGGCCTTGAACATTTTCAAGGATGGGGCACTCACTGGGCAACTTGTGCCTTGAAGTTACAAAATGTTTCTAGAAACAGAGAAATAGAAACAAAGACTATTCTTATTAGCGATGAAGTGACTGATGCTCCTTGCCACCAGCTCAGCTGCCCCAGATCCAAGCAGGTCTATCCCTGCCTTTAATGGTGAGTTGTGTTCTTGGCTGGATGAGCAGGGAGAGGAGGTGGATGGTACCTCCAGCTGCTCTCTCAAAGAACAAAATGCCAGGCTCTGCTGAGCACTGTGGCAAACCTGGGACATCTGTGGGCAATCTGAAGGAGCTGGCAGGAGAGAGAGGCAAAGCAGAGCATCATTCCTGGGGTAACGGCCCATGCACACTCCTGCCCTGAGGCTCAGCCCATCACATTTCCAAGAGGAAAGCGAGGGAGCAGCGCTGTCCTTGCAGCTGCCTCAATGACAGGAATAATGTGCCGCAGAGCTAAGGGGGACAATGGGACAAAGATAATGAAAGTACAGGAGTGAAAATTCATTACTGGAGTCTGCTCCAGAGCCATCCTGAGGGATCCCCTAAGGCTTTCTGGGCTGCTTTAACCCTCTTTCCTCCTCTTTCTTTTCCCATTTCTTTATCAAAACAATGTCCTCCTTCTCCAAACAAAGCACCGTGCATCTCACAGACCCTCAGGGCTGTGCCCTTTGGTCCCAGCTTCCTGGGACTGTGCAAGCAGAGCAAGAAGCATAATGTAGTTAATTTTTGGTCAGCTGCTTCAGGAAAGAGTCTAATAACATTTTCTGTTATTTCCATCAGCTCGTGTGGAGATAGAAGCGGTGACCAGACAAGACATCCAGCCCATCTCCACAGGTGAGCTCATTCCTACCCAAGGGGAGAAGCCTTCCCTGACTACTTTTTTGGCCTCCTGGAGCAGCAGGAATCTATTTCAGCACTGTTAATGTTGCTTAGGCTGTTAATGCTGTTAATGTTTGCATCCTGTCAAGTGTCTGAAAAGTTAGAGATGCCCACCAGGCATCTCCATGGCAACTCTGGGATGCTCATCCCAGGCAGGTGCAGTGTCCATGGCAGAGTGACAGGCTGCCAGGTTCATCTCCCACAGTCTTTTGGAAGGGCAATGGGAATTGAGAGGAGATCTAGTTCCTCTCCAAGCCCTCCCAGGCTGCTGGGGGAGCAGCACATCCAACACCTGGGGGCTTTGACCTGGAGAACCAGCCAACCAGCTCTTCCCAGCTGGTCCCAAAATACCTGGCAAAGGTATTTTTGTGAAGTTTGGCTGGTGCAGAAGTGATTTGGTGGTTTGGGCTTCTCCCACGGCCAGGAGGTGCAGGCAGGTGCTTCACACCACAGCCCTTGTGTGAACCCCAGCACTCCCCTGGGGTGGCAGGGGAAGGGGACACCTCTGTGGGGTTAGGATTTGGGGTGGGAATGACAGTGACAGTCAGCCTGAAAGAAGTCGTGGCCCTCAAGGAAGGCAGGAGATGTGAACAAGGAGAATGTCATCCATGCCAGCAGGATAGAGCAAGCCTTTGCCTCCTGGCCATCGTTGGACACAGAACAAGGCAAGGAAGGAGCAGCTCGAGGCAGCAAGAACCTTCTGGGCCTTGGCATAAAAAGAGACATGTGGAAGAAATAGTCCTGCCTCCCTCTGGACATATTTTTCCTACCAGCTACTTCTCATGTTCTGAGGGACGCAGCAGCCCCCCTTGTCACTCCTTCTGGGGAAGACACGGAGGCAGCAGCACTCCAGGTTTCAAGGAGTAGCAAAGCCCAGCCTAACTCACCCTGATTTAATTGTATCCATCTCCTTTGGGCATCTTCCATCCTGAGAAGCACCAGACTCTTCACTCAAGGACACCTGAAATCCCATTTTGACAGACATAGCTCAGAGATGCCCACCGAAACTCCAGGGTTGCTCCTCCAGAGATCTCACAGCAAATTCCACTTGTTCAGCCCCTTCTTCTGACACAACAGCAAATATGGTCAGACCTTCTCTTTTCAAGGAGACAGTCACCTACACAGCTTCTCCAGGTCATGGACAAAGTTGCTCCTGTGGCCACTGTTGTGTCCTCAGCTCATCCAAGAGCTCAGGTGTCCATCACAGCATCCGGTTCCTTCCACAGCATCCTGGTACCTTGGGTTAGGAAGAAATAAGGCCAGTGAGAATGACCCTGTCCCCTAACGACCACTCAGGTCCTTTAGCTCTGGCTCCAGGTGAACAGAACCAGGCAGCATGTCCAGCTGCAGGCCAAGGTCCCAAGGAACAACAGCCCTGCTGTTAGAGTGTCTCAGGAAGGAAGGTTGGGAGGTTCAGTCCCTTCAGAAGGGTCAATTCCTGCCACGGTCACTTTCCATCAAGCATCACAACTCACACTGAGCTCCAGGTATTTCTTCCAAACTTGCTTTCCGTTCACTTTTGCCATTGTATCAGAGGTTGGCTGGGCAGAGGACACAACTTCTTTGTCTACTGGGTCACCAAGGAGGGCTTTGCTCATCCCTGGAGCAGAGGGATGTTGATAAAATGCAAAAAAATAGCACTTTCTGCATTTCCCAGGAAGTGCCAGGCCTCTTGTTTAATTAGAAGGGGCAAGGCTCCCTCCTGAATAAACCAGAAATAGCTTTCCAGGGAAAAAATAAACCTGCCTGGGTATTCAGGGGGGCTCTCAGAAAGAACAGCTATACCATCTCCACTAGTCTTGCACAGTAGAAGGGACAGAATTTCAGAGGAGGGTATGTCCAGAGAGCCAGTCTGCTCCAGGGGAGAGGCCCCCTTCACAGTTAATACTGGTATAAGCAGTTAGAGCATATTTTCCACTCGCCCCTCATTTGTTCACCTATGTCTCTTCCAACATTTATAATCATGCTGCCCATCTCTGGTGCATTTGTTGTCATACATCACATGGCCAAGGGCAGTTTTATGGTAAGTGGTTGACCATAAAGCACCTCGCCCAAGGGCACAGCTAATGGATAATTCAGGTTACCAGGACAGCTTAACAAAGAGTCCCTAAATCCTCTGCAGGGTCGCACTGGCCCCCACTGCCTTCAAAGGATGAGTTATTTGAAGGTTCTACAAGGATTAATGTCTAATGACTTGGTGCAGCCCAGCCAGCATCGCTCTCCTCATCCACAAAGGCCAGCAGCAAACCCCAAGCCAAGCAGCAGGCTGAGGGTCAACTGATCCATGCTCGGACAGACAAGGCAGGAGAGCTCTGGAGAGCCTGGCAGCCTTTGGTGGCCAATGTCCTGCCAGCAGCCCCCTCCTTTCTTCCCTCCCTCGCTCCCTCCAGCAGCCCCGTGTGCTGGGACAGAGGCACAGCCCCATTCTGCCTGGCACTGCCCCATCCAGCTTCCAGGGAAGCAGGAGCTCCCTGCCAGAGTGTGACCCGAGGTGGCCGAGGACAGAGCCCCTCCTGCAGGTCTCTGCCATGGGCCATCCACGTTGGCATGTTTTGTTTCAAAGAGACCTCAGCAAAACATCTGCTGAATCTCCAGCTGCTGAAAGCTTGTTCTTCAGGAACAAAGAACCGTGGCTTTGTCACAGAAATGTCATTTTTCACTGGAAAAAAAAAAAAAGGGAAAATAGAAGAAACCAGCAGAAATATTTGCAGTTCTCTCTCTGAGCACAGAGCTGTGGCACCCTCCGTGAGCCACACTCCGCTCCTCACCCCACCCCATCCTCCTCCCACGGCAGCTCCCAGCGCCTCTGAGCAGGCAGGGTGTCCCCAGGCTCCCCCGGGGAAGGAGTGCTGTGCTGGAGCACAAACCAGGGGTCAGTCAAGCTTGGTTTTTATCCCCAGCAATCCCACTCGGGATGCAGTACCTCCTGCCGGAGGCTCGTCCGTCTGCGGACAGGTATTTCCCCACAGGAGGAAATTCACCTCCAAAGCCAATTCTCTTCCTGGAGGTCACACGGTTCAGTTCGGTTCTGTGCCCACCCTTATTGTCTCCCTGCCGTCTGAGTATGTCCCTGACCTCTCCAGCAGGGCTATCCCGGCCATCAGTTAGCTTTCCCAGTTGTGTGGATACCAGGAAACTGAATACACAAGCTTACAGTTCAGTGGAAAGTTCTGCTGCCGTCTTAAATCATAAAGCACAGCTGCTGACACAGCAGAACTGCGGAATGAGGCATCTGAGCAGTCTGCGGCTGGAAAACGCCAGGAGGAGAACAAGGGCAGCGTCTTGCAGCTCAGTTGGAGGGAAGAAGAAAGGGCAGAGAGGCCAAGAGAGCAGATTAAAACCCACCCGAGCGCAATTGTAAATGCATTATCCACCATGAACGTGTCCCAGCGCTCCAAACTGGACTTGTAATTGGGAGAGGAAATGGGAGCTGAGATTCATTGTCTGCAAATGCGAAGTAATAGCTGGGGAAAAAAACCCAAAACAAACCCCAGACTCTAAATATATCCACACACAATAATGGGCTCTGAGTGAGCAGTTCTGAGGAGGAGACAGATCTTGGGAGTCTGGGTGGACAGTGCTGTGAAAATATCCACTCCCTGGGCGGTGAACAAAGCCAGGCTAATGCTGGGATGGCACCTGGGCAGGAAGGGCATGGAGAACAGGACAGGAGCCACTGCCACACCTGCACATGGAGGAGTAGGACTGGCCCTGGACTCCCATCTCAAAAGGAGTGTGGCAGAGCTTACAAAGAAACAGAGGAGGAAGAGCAGCAACAGGGAACAACCCCTCCATGAAGGCTTGGAGGTGACACTGCTAATTCCATTATGGACAGCATAGCTGGGAGAAACAGGATACTCTTTGCTGTGACGAAGAAGCCACAAGCACCAAATGAAAGGCAACATTTCAAAGTAATGACCATTAGACAATGACCACAGGGGTCATAAGGGACATGTTAGTTCCACACTGCAATAAGAGGAGTTCGTCTTAACCTGACTTCAGTGTTGCCTCCAACATCCAGCCTTCCTCTCCAGACAGTGGAGAAGACCCCACCACACAGGGATGTAACCAAGTCCCCCAGAGGTGACAACTGGAGCGGGTCAGGAGAACATGACCCGTGTCTCTGCACTGAGGAGAAGGGCAGCCCTAGCACTTTTTTCAGTGCAGGCATCTACAACACTCTTTGAAAAGCATTTGGACACGCTCAGCTGGAGCAGGACTGAGGTCTCCAGCAGCCCCTCCTTGCAAAGTGGGGGCAGGACATCACCCCCCAAACCTTCTGCTAGAGCCTTTACAGACCCTTGTGGAGGCAAAACACCCGCACAAGAGTTAAAATCCTTTCCCAGGAATGCAGCCTGCAATTTCCCTTTTCACCCAATGGGATTCGAATAACCTAATTCTTGCTCTACATTCCTACCATCCCTCTCTCCTCTGGAGCAGCCCTGGAGAAACACCAGCCGTGTGGTAAATACATGTAATCATGGCACTGTGATAGCACCTCTTGTTCTCCAGCCATTAATTCATCTTCCTGGGATTTAGGTGAACACTTGAAAGACAATGAGCTGCCTTTATTTGAAAATCAACATGGCATCAAAAGGCTTTCTCCCTTCCCTCCTCAAAATGCAAATATTTTAGCTTCTAAAATATCCTGGCCCATGGAGAGATGTTGCTGGTCATGGCCTTTTCTTAGGCCAACAAGGAGGTTCCCTGTGCATGGGAAATTCATGGCAATGGAAACTTCTTGGAGCAGGGGAGGCAGCAGCACCCACCTCAAGCACAGCCTGTGCCTCTCTCACAGCACACCCAGAAAAACACCATGAGAAACCTCCCCTTTCCTCTCTCAAGGAAAAAAATAGAGGATAAAAGAGAAGAAAAGAAAATGCAAATCAGCTTTCCCAAACCAATCACCTTCTCCCTGAGGACTGGCATTTCTAGGAAAGCAGAAGGTCCCTTCAGATGCTTTCATTGTGCTGGAAACACACTCTGGCTGGATGCAGGTGACCCTGGCAGAGGAAGGAAGCTGAGCTCAGCCCATGGGCAGCCAGACTCGGGGCACCCAGCTCACCAGGAGGAGAAATAAAATGAGACTCTACTGAATTTTACAGCCTGGCAGGAAGGAAAATGCCAGAAGTCCCCAGAGCAGTGACCACCCCATGCTGAGCTGAGGAGGCTCCAGCTCAGAGCTACCAGAGAAGAAACACATGAGCTCAACATCCACTGGTGCCACCAGTGACCACACTGAGCCCAGATCAGGTTCCCAGAGTGGACGGGGCTGCACCGCCGACACCTGCTTTTAACTTTTTTCCTTCATGTTGTCACTGAGCCATCATCTCTCTGGTGCTGGAGAGGAAGAAAGGCTGGAGCAGAGGTGGAGGAGCAGCGAGGCCAGGACATGCAGGGAAATCCCTGCGGAAGGGAGTCAGGGGCAGAGAGAAGAGGTTTGGAGGAGAGTCTAGTGCAGGACCTGGGCAACATCAGACAGGATTCAGCTGGGCCAATAAGTAGCTCAGGAGGTCAGACTGTCCCGCCTGGGATACGAGGCAAGAGGGACCACAGGGTGAAGGGCTGCACCCCAGAGGAGTGGCTGGGGAGCAAAGGGTGCTCTGGGCTGGGCAGGAGCCACAGGGCTCAGTGACAGGTGAGAGCAGAGTGCTAAAGGCCAACAGGCAGATGGCAAAACTGTGATTAGAAAGTCACTCCAGCCATAAATCTTGGGGACCTGGAGACAGGCAAGCCCCAGATGGCTTGGAAAGTCTGCCTGGCAGAGCCCAGCATGGCTCAGCGTGCATCTGGCCCTCCTTCCTTCTCCTCCTCCTCCTCCTTCTCACCGGGTTTAACCACCTCCAGCCAGCTCCTCATGGCCAGAGTGAACTAGGAAGCCCTGAACACGAAACCACTCCAACGCATAAACTAAAAACCAAAACCACTACCTGGACCCCAACAACATTATCATCCATCCCAGCACGGGACTCCCGCCGTGTTACTGGGGGTTACAGGCACATCCCATCCCTGACACTCCCCTCTTGGCAGGGATGCTGTGGCACCATCCAGGGGGCACAGAGGGTGCAGGGCTGTGCAAAGGTGCACCAGCAGAGCTGAGTGGAGGAAGGCTCCCCGTGGCCACACACGCTATTTCGGGATATGCTGAGGAGCTGCCTAGGGCTGGATTTGCAGGCGAGCACGGGGGCGTATCAGCTGTCCGTGCTTTGGAAGGGGCTCAGAACAGCAAACGGGCAGGAGTTTGGGAGGGAGCGGGATTTATATAGAGATCCACGGGGAAAACCCGTGTCTCCGAACACAGTAACCTGACACCAGGTAGTACATACTAGTACCAGCTCCTGACTGTGGATCCAGGACTACTTTCCCCACTCACGGCCAGAAGAGCCATTGCTCTCTCACTCCTACCTGAAACGCACCAGTGACACCCACAAAGCCACCCTGTCCATGCCAAGATCCTGAACCCCCTGTCTGGCAGCGGGTGCCTCCCACAGCCCTTCCCAAAGCTGCTGGAGAGCCCTTCAGCCCACAGGTGCTGTCGCTCCCCCGGGACCCCCGGCCAAGCCGGCAGGGGTTGGCAGCACGGCCGGGCCAGGGGCCAGGGGTAAAATTAGAAAGCGTGTCCCTGCCAGGCCCTTCTGCGAGCAGCAGGGACCAGCTGAGCCCAGTTGCTAACCCGCACTGTAACCCTTCATGTCCCCTGGTTTGTAGGCTGAGACGGTTACTAGAAAGCCAGGGATTTGCAGGGCTTTCCTATTTGATCAGCCGTCTCCAGCCATCCCAGAGTGTTGGGCTCATGGGCTGATGGGGCAGACGGAGGAGGGTTTTTTGGATCCTTTGGGACAGCTGGGATTGCATCCTGCAGTTCCCATCGCTGCTGTCCCTTTGCACATCAGGCAGCCCTGCAAAGATTGATCCTCCTCGCTCCAAAGGCTCTTGCCCCTTTCCAGCCCCTTCGCCCGGCCAGTTATTGCCATTATTTACGCTCCTAAGCATCCTTTGAGTTCTGCCGGGGGACAGGATCCAAAGAGCAAGCCTTTTAAGGATTTGTGCCAGCGCCGGGAAGCGAATCCCCCCAGCGACCAGCGGTGCTGGGGGATTTGAGTGCAGACAAGTGCTTAAAGCCGAAAAGGGCAGCGAGAGGGGAGGGAGCGGGGGGCACGCTCTGAAACCAGANCTCCGAACCCAGACCCCCCCCCCCCCGCCCAAACCTCAGCTCCTTCCTCTGCTTTAGGAAACGGATCCCTCCTGCGATTTCCTTTCAAAGGTGACTTGTAACCTCTTCATTAGGGTCGGCTTTGGCAGAGCCCTGATGGTGCAGCTGGCAGGGCCGGCGGCGCGGCGGGGCGGGAGCGCGCTCGCCTTTCCGAGGGTGGGCAGCAGAGGCGGCCGCTCGCTGCAGCCGCAGCT
>WEKX01015745.1:274866-402891 GCA_013390025.1 Pitta sordida | reverse complement strand
AGCTCGGCGGGAGCGCCCCGGCCATGCACTGATGGGTACCATGGACTTTAAGAGAGACCCCGGTGCAGTGACCATCAACCTGCTGCTCATTGTGCGCCCTGAGGAGGCAGCGAGCAAGGAGAAGGGGCAGCGAGAGGGGCAGAAGGAAGGCGGCCGAGGCGCAGGTAAAGGCGAGGGAGGGGAGGCGTGCAGGTGCAGATGGCAAAGGGAAGCAGCAGCTTTGCAGCGAGGTTTGGGCTTTGCCCCGCTCTTCCTCCTCTTTGCAGACATGCTGCAAAACCCCAAACTTCCACCTTTTGGGGTTTTTTTTTTTGCAGAAGCCCAGCGTGTCCCCGCTGGTGCAGCTGCTCCGGCGGCTGCAGGAGGAGGGAACACACACACACACACACACACACTAATCCCAGGACCGTGTTTGCACCTTGCTGTGCCCTGCGCTGGCCCTGAGGTGCCTCCACGGGCTCTCTCAGCTGTGCAAGGGGAGCAGGGAGAGGGCTGGGCCGTGTCACCTCCCGCAGCACCTACTGCCCCGGAGTACAGGGTGAAAGTGTTTTGTTTGCAGTGTGCCCAGGCTTTGTCTCGAGGGTCACTGTCCTGAGCCATTTATAGCTACAGTTTGGGACAGTGTCCCTGGCCCAGCTCCTATCCTGCAGCAGGTCTTCCAAAAAGCTGTGGCTGTGCTCTGCAAATGTAAGGGGACCCTCCCTGCAGAAGTAAAGGGAGGAGAAGGAGAATTCCTGCTCTAAAACCTTGGGGAGAAGCTGGATTTTCAGACAACCCAGGCCAACAAGGACAGGCAAAGCTATCACAAAATATTTCATCTGACACAGCATCCAGCACCTGCTCAAATACAGGCAAACCCTACCAAAGTAACTTAAACCTGGATTATTGCACATTCTACCCCTCAGTATTTCATAATTTAGCAAGAAGAAATGCAGCCAATGCAGAAGATGAGAGAGGGAAGGTGGATCCTGGTGGCACCTGCGTTCAGCTGGGTTGATGGGTTACGTGAGAGAGTCCAGGGTGCTTGGCAATGTCCCCCCCTCACCCCAGGAGGACACTGTGCCAATCTCCCATTTATACCTTACAGGTTTGAAGGATGATGGCAATGGAAACAGCAGACCAGAGTCACCTCAGATAAGAGGCCTTAACGGTAAGTGAACGTCTCTTTAGTGATAAACCAACCCCAGCACACACAACCTTAGCTCTTAGCACCCAGCTGTGCCTCTTGAGCATAAATGTGCTTGAAACACAATGTGCCCTTCCAGGGGTGGGGGGGGGCTTCAATGAGGCACACAGAGGGCCACATGCCATGGGAAGTGTCCTCTCAGTGCTCTCCTCTGCCCCATGGGCAGGATGGACATTGGGGCACTGCCAAGCCCCTGCACATCCATCTGCAGGGGATTCTCCTGCCATGGAGCTCGGTCATATTTCAGGTGCACAGAGCTCTTACGTTTCACAGCCAGCTGATGGCGGGGGAAATTCAGTGCCCCAAATCGCTCAGGTTGCAGACAGAGCTTCCAGAGACTTCCTCAGCACTCACGCAGCTTAAGCAAGCTCTGGAGGGGTGTGAGGAACCTTTGAGGTCTCAACCATCCATCCTTCAGTCCTTTCTTCATCTCCCCCACTCAGAGACTGAGCACCAGGCAGGTGTGATTTCCTATCCAGGAACACTCTGACTGCTAGTCCTGAATATTCCCCTCCCAATTTCCAACTCCCTTCCATGAAACAGTTCAGGAGGAACATGACCCCAGGACTTCAGTGCAAGAGGATGGAGCAGTTCCCAGGGAAGGGGGGCAGATCATCCCGGTTGTTTTCCTGGCAGTCTAAGCCTAACATGGGGTTTAGCAGAGGAAAGCATGGGCAAAGGTAGAGCAAGACACATGTAATTCTCATGGTACCAGGCAGTGGCTTTTAGTTATACCAAGCAGGAGCTTTGCTTCCCCAGGCCAAGCAAAGGCCACGGCTGCTCCCAGCAGGATGCTCAGCAGGAGCCCTGATCTGAGCCCCTCTGAAATCAGTGATGTCTGGAGGGTGCTCACAGACTGGGAACAAGCAATATTTCATGGCAAGGCACTACTTCAAGGGTTCTTACAGACCAGGTAACAAAATCCCCCACTCTGGGAAGGAGATAAATATTCTGCCCTCTCTCCCTCCATCATGCTCAAGAGGGTCTGCAACCAGACCTGCAGAGTGCAGTCAGAGCCTCCTGCATGAGTGAGAGGACGGTATTTATTGATCATTTCTCACCCTGAATTAATGGCAAGAGTAGTTAGTATGCACATGGGAATCCTTCCCTCACAGCTCTGCCTTAGGCACAATTAAAACCCCTGTGAGGATTGCTGAGGAATTCAGACACCAGGGGAGCTTTGGCTCCTCTGGCACCACAGAGGTTAATGAATATGCCTTTAATAAGCCACATTAGCGTCCTGATGAGAAGCCTCTGACACCCCTGGTGCTGCCACGATATTTTCAAACTTAGATAAAATTCCCCACCCCACTGAGGCAAATGGGCTGTGGCCTCACTCCAAAAGGGCCCATCAGTCCAGGGGCTGATCCTTGTCACGGCCACACAGTACAAATGGGACCTGGACAAGCTGTGAAATCCAGGTTCCTCACACAGGTCTCCAGTGGCTGCCGGGACAGTGATCCCACAAGACTTCAGAAAAGAGCGAGGGAATACCCTGGCCAACATCCCCCCTCCTCTGGAGCACCAGAGCTGCTTGTGGGGGAGGGCTCAGTGTCACCTGGCATTTGCCATCAGCCCTGGGGAGTGGATTTGTGCTGCGTCCACCTGTGAGTGTGCCAAGTGCTCCCCACACCTCCCCCTGGCTCCAAGAATTCCTGGGCCAGTCAGCATTGCAGAGACAGTCAGGGGCTCCTGAAGGGGAGAGATGAAGATGAGGATGAGATGCTGAAAACTACACCAACACCTCGGCTCCAAGCCCCCAGCGCTGCCTTCCCTCCCACCTACAGGGTGGTTCAAACCATCAACCCAATGGTTCAAGCACCCTGACCCCACCAGCCTGGGCTGGAACATCCCTCTGGAGCCGGGTCAGGCACCTCTGAACAATGAGCATTTGGTCTGTGAAGCTGGAAAAACGGGGATGAGTTTCTGGAGTGGTCACTTTGCTGCTGAGCAAGGGCACAGGTTTAATCCCTCTCCTCGAGGCACTGAGACATTCTCCTTTGTGCATCCAGGCCGTGTCTCCAGAGAACCCTGTGAGCAGACACAACCCGTCACAACTTCGGGCTCTGACAAAGGTAAGTGGTGACCCAGGAGACAGAGCAGACCTTCAGACCCCAGCAAGCTTTTTCTATAATAAAATAACCTCAGAACACCCCAAAGAACCCCTACCTGAGTCACCTGCACCCCAAGGCACTTGCTGGCCAAGGATTTGTCTGGCCACAGTGACCGTTTCATACCAGTAGTTTTTAAAGCAATGAGTTTTTACACTGAGAAAAATTCCCGTGGAATGACATTTCTCATTTGTTAAATGCCTTTTAAGCTCACTGAGAGAAGACATTCTTCGATGGCAAGTTTGTTTCTTGAAAACAAAGAACTTTAATTTATGGGGGAAAACAAAGGCAGAGGAAATTGGTGAGAAAACCTACAAAAACTCAAAGCTAAAAAACAACCCTGAGAAATAAATAAAGGACCCCTGAAAATATAAAAAACCTTAAGGAAATCCAAATGTTTGCAGGAAGTCATCCCTTTGAGAAATAATTTCATTTATCTTCGAATTAACTGACAAAACATTCCAGCCAGCTCTAATCCTGACATCCTAATATCTGCACCATCCCAGAACTCGAGTCAAGCTCCAGGATTTAAGGGGTTTACGGTTTTTACAGTTTTTCTTGCCTTCTGGTTTTGGAGCTTAAAAGACATCAAACCTCCCTGCATAATCAGAGAAGAAACTTTACTTTTTAACTTTTCTGAAGTTAAATGCTGCAGAAAAACTTCTTCTTTGACGAAAGTTCAGATTCCCACCTAATTAGCCAGTTCCAAGAGCTGGCTTTCAAGGAGAACCCGCATGTCATGAGATTCTTAGTAAAATTATAGGAGGTATCACTGGATGGCAGCCCCAAGGTGCATTAACATCTTGACCTCCAGTCTCCCAAGTAACCTCTGTCTGATCTGAAACAGGAGCCCACAAGCACATCGAGCTCCTCCAGGGAACCTCAGCGGCTGCAAAGCCTTCTGAAATAGCTGCCCAAAAAATGCAGCCTCTGTCAAAAAGTTTGGGTAGTTCTTATGAGGCATTCCCTAATTGTTTTCCTTGTCTCTCTGAAACTTTAAACACCAGGCTCCAGTTTCCACAGGAGGTTGTTCTGGAGCATCACAGCACACCTGGACCACAGGAGGCTCTGCCAGGATGTTGCCTCTTGCTCTGTCATTGCTAGACATTCCAGTATCACAAGTCAAACCATTTTCATCGCTCCAAGCCTTTTTCTATCTAATTCCAAGAAAAATCAATGGAAGAATTGATTCTCTGCTTTCTGCAGCTCCATCAAGGGCTCTTTCAAAGTGGTGATAAACCTTCACAATCACCAGAGCTGCTGCTCTGTCTGAAGTTAAGAGCTGCCTTGGCAGGCAATCCTGCCCTCCTCCTCCATAGCCTGGTTGGTTTTCCCTTTCTTAGGGAGTTTATCATCATCTCTTGCAGGAACCCAAGTGACTGTGGAGATTCATCCTGAAGATACCAGCCGCCAGCCCATCAGGATACTCTCCTTGGATAAAGGTACATCCCTGGCTTTAAACCCTGGCAGAGGCTTAGGGCAATCTTCCTTCCTTCCCTTGGCGGCAGCTCGAGGGGATGCTGCACCCCTGGAGCCAGGGCAGGGCTGGGTGATCCCACTAACCATGTTGACATCATTGCAGGTGCCCAGAGGTTTCCCAGCCTGAGAGGACAGGACAACAAAGGTGAGGCTCGGCTCTACCAGAGCACGTGTCTCCAAGCTGTCCCTCACCCCGGAGGAGACATCTCCCTGATGGGCAGGNTCGAGGGGATGCTGCACCCCTGGAGCCAGGGCAGGGCTGGGTGATCCCACTAACCATGTTGACATCATTGCAGGTGCCCAGAGGTTTCCCAGCCTGAGAGGACAGGACAACAAAGGTGAGGCTCTGCTCTAACACAGCACGTGTCTCCAAGCTGCCCCTCACCCCGGAGGGATGCTGCACCCCTGGAGCCAGGGCAGGGCTGTGGTGATCCCACTAACCATGTTGACATCATTGCAGGTGCCCAGAGGTTTCCCAGCCTGAGAGGACAGGACAACAAAGGTGAGGCTCTGCTCTAACACAGCACGTGTCTCCAAGCTGTCCCTCACCCCGGAGGAGACATGCTGCTGGCTCCTGCCCATGCCTGGGGCTAGGAGCAAAATCCTTCTGCTCGTGGGGTGGAGGGTGTCCTCCTCCAGCCCTGGGATAAGGCAGGTGCTGACAGTCTGGGGGCTGTGGGGTCCCTCAGAAATCCTCCAGCTGCTGCAGAGCTCTCAGCAGGGTTATCATCTGACAGCTCTGGAGCTCAGCCCCCCCTTCTTCCACGCCTGGGGGTTTGGCCACGGTGGGCAGGGGTTTGACGTCCCCAGCCCTGGGGCTAGAACAGGAGAGGCCTGACTGCTGGGGAATGTGGCCTCTGTGGGATGGCAGGGAGGGGACATGGAGCAAACTCCGCAGGGTGCTGACACTCGTGTCCAAATGCAAAGGAATGCGCAAAGAAGAGCCTCAAGTCCAGCTTTTTCCACCCAGTCCTCCTCCTCAGAACCAACTCTTTCTGCTCATCTTCTTTCTCCTCTCAACAACTTCCCACCTCACACTCCCTTCTCTGCTTTGCAGGTTTCCAGGAAACTGAGGCCCCACAGTCACTGGGAGCAAAAGACCTTCACGGTAACTGCCACAAGAGGGATTGACTTCCCAACACCCTGCTCGTTGGGATGGCAGATGGGGGTGGCTTTGGGAAGGTCACACAGACCCAAGCCCACACCCAAAGCTACTCAGTGACCAGGCATGACCCACACTAAAGGCACATCACTGTGGATCCTGCTTAGCAAGGGTCACAACTAAAGTGGGATGTGACCAGCTGTGCCCAACACCAGGCCAAGGCATTCCACTGCTCCATTCCAGCAGCTCCACAGAACCATTCATTCACCTCTCCCAGCACTTGCGAGTCACACAACAATGTTCTCACTTCAGGATCTCTTAGATCCTTTTTTCCCCTGAGAAATAACAATCCTACAGCGAGAGTTAAAGGAATCTCTCAGTCCTGCTCTGACAGGGAAGCTGTAGCACTTAGTTCTCCTCTCACCACCCAGCAGAGCAGGGAGGGCTGAGGTCCAGGCTCACTGACAGTAGATAGCACTGTCAGCTCATTCCAAGACTTAAAAAAACAGTTATCTTATTCATTAGGGCAACTTATTAACCATTTGTTCACATTGAGTGGAACCAGGAGCTTAGAGCCTGCAAAAATGCCAAGATAGAGTGAGGCACAGCAGTGCCACTGCTCCCAGTGTTACATTCTTCATAGGCCTGAATTCCTGCAGAATCATGGCCCTTTACCATGCAAAACAACCTGGGCAAATCCAGCTTTTTAATGGGTTTTTTTAAGAAGCCAGGGCTTGCACAGTACAGATTTTCCCTGCTAATTCTCCGTTATATCTGCTGCCCCTCCATACAATATCCTGGGATTTTCTATGCTGTTATACAGTGCCAAAGTCACAAAGCTCCCACTCCAGCATTGCCCAAATTCTAGCAGACTAGACAGGACGGCTCCTGCTTTCCCTGCAGCTGGCAGGGACCTCCTGTGGGTGCCCTCGTGTCCTCTGCTCCCTAACCACCCCCTGATGGAGTGCTGGGTCAGAGCTCTGTCCCCTTGGTCAACCATACAGCCAGGAAAAACACTCCCTCCCTTCCCAAAACAATGACAACTCCTTTCTTCCCAGTATATCCATGGGACAAATCCTCTTTGAAATCCATGCCAGTAGATCTGCAGCAATTTCAGAAACTGGATGCCTACGCATTAAAAGTAAGTCTTGCTTTCGCCTCTGTCCTCCTCCCAGCTCTGCTCCGGGAACCTGAGTCCCAGAACTAACACCAGCTGTGGGGAAATAGCCTCAAAATCTCACAAACAAGTGAAAAACCATTTCCCTGCAAACTTTAGCAAAGAGAACCTGCCCTTGGATGAGAACTATAACCACAATTGCATGGACCTAGAACTGTAGTTCCATTGTTAAGGAAGCTGGAGGCAGAGCAGCCTGTGGCAGGTGGCATCTCACTGGCTTCAGAAGGACGAGGGAGTGGGGAGGATGGAAGATGTACCGTAGTGATTTCTCCCCCATGACCTTGCAATGCCTCCTCCTCACACGCAGGTGAACGTCAGGAGCAGCGTGGAGGAGCTCGTCCAAGCCCTGCTGAAACAGGCCCGGACCGATCTGGAAAAGGTCCGAGCCATATGGATGTGGATCTGCCACCACATAGGTAGGCTGAGATCTTCTCTTGAAAAGAAGGCTGTTTCTGGCAGTGTACTCTGTATCTGTGGGCTTGTTCCACATGGTGGGTTAACCCATTTCTGCCCACCAGTGCCTGGGCCAGGCCTGGTGTGAGTCAGTCCATGCACCTCACGCACATTCAGGGGATGTCTCTGATCCCTGACAGCTACACTGGGACCTCCTCACAAGATAATTTAACACCATCTTGGCCCTGGTTCTCCTTCCTTCCTGTAAGACTGACCCTTATTTCCACACATGAGAAAGAAACACAGAGTTGGGCATTTAAATCTGCTGGCAAAAATGCAAAGTGTTTGGCCTGGAAGAGCACTGCTGATATAAACTCCTTTGTTTGGATAGACTGTAAGTGAGAGCACTGCTCCCTGGACGTCTCCTCACTTTTTAATGGGTCCTGTGATGGGCTGTCCCCATGGAGCTGGAAATTATTTTAGCTATCATTTCTGGCATAAATACAGAGCTTGATGCTGCCAGCCCTCTCCATACCCCTCGAAGTGCTCCATGGCTTTGCTGGTGGCCAGTGAACAGCCCAGGTGGAGAAGTCAGCCTTTCCCAGAGCCAACACTGAGGAGGCTGCAGCTGAGCCCCCTCAGATAAAAGACAAGCAGTGGCAGCATTTCATCAGAGCACACACACAGGCACAGTCCTCTGCCCCAGCACTGAGGATGAAGCAGCTGATGCAGCATTTCTGAGAGCTTTGTCAGAAAAATACACTCATATTTTAAGAAAGAGGTTGTGGACACAGCCAAGGTTGGTGGGCATTGAGTTAGCCTTCCCAGACCAGTTCCTTAAGCTCTGAGTGAAGGAGCATTGCTGTGCTGCTTTTCTGCATTCATTCCAACAAATCTAGATTTCCTACACTTCCAGGCTGTGTTGGCACCGGAGCAACCTGGTTTAGTGGAAGGTGTCCTGCCCATGGCAGGGGGGTGGAACAAGATGGGCTTTAAGGTCCCTTCCAACCCAAGCCACTCTTGAATTCTATAACTCACTTGCAACAAATCACTTCAGGTACTTCCCAACAATCTGTATTTCAGGTATTTTTAACACAAACTGCATGTAAAGAGTGCAAAAAGCTCAGGGGTTACCTTTGAGGTAACACCAGTCTGACTCCCTCAAGTGCAGAGGGGGGAACTCTGGCACCTGTAGATCCCCATACGAGGGCAATCCCCAGGGAAGCCCACCTTCTCCAAAACATCAGAGTCATCCTCCTGCTTGGATTCAACTGCAGAACCCCAACCCAGCCTTAGAGCAAAGGGTGAAGAGAGACAGAGCCTGTCCCTCTGCCCCCAGAGCACGAGCCATGGCTCGTTTCTCTCTGCTCTGGAGAGGAGACGCAGTCCGAGCACAGCTCCTGCTGCCCATCGGTCCCGTTGCCTCAGGCTTTGGGGTGAACTTTTCCCTCTGTTCCTTCCCACAGAATACGACATCGTAGGCTACCACAACAAAAGCCAGCGGGTGATCCAGCCCGAAGACGTGCTTCAGATGGGGAAGAGCGTTTGTGAAGGCTATGCCAAGCTCTTCGAACAAATGTGCAGGTAAATTAAGTTCAGAAGCATTCAGAGCCAGGGAGAGTTAACATTTCCTGTCATCTCCGTGCCTATCCTGTCTGCCTTTGCATTGACTGATGTGACTTTAAGCAGGACGTGGAACTTTAGCTTTCAAACCATGCTGTGGAGAAACAGCAAGTCCTAGAAAGGTCAATTTGGCTCCCTCCTCCTCTCCCTCCACTCCCCTCCCCAGCATAATTTACTTGGTGCCATCTGCTGAGCTTCGCATTGCATTAACATAATGGCAGATGAAAACACGGAGCTAATTTGATTAGAAGAAGTAGGATTTTCCTCGGAGTATCTGGATGTGAAGGTTAAAAGCAGCGCACGACTCAAACAAGGAGTGCTGCATCCAACGTTCTCCCATGCAAGAGGTGTGCACAGTCCCACAAGGAGCTTTCCCAAAACCCTCTGGAGATGCTCTGTCCCCTCCAGAAACACCACAGGGACACCCAGACTGGTTTTTGAGGCCAATCTCAAGGTGCATCACTGTTGAGAGCAAAACTGCAATTCCCGTTTTATAGCTACGCCGGCATTTAATGACTAAAACCCATTCTCCTGCCTACAAAACCTTGTGGGCTTCACTGGGGATTAGTCACATTAATTTCCCACAGAGAGCAGGACTTTACCAACCACACGTCATGGAAGAGGCAGCGCCTTCCTTGGCAGGGAGCACGTGCAGGTGGATGCAGCCCAAATCCCTTCTCCCTCACACCTCTCCAACCCAGTAAGGAAAGGAGGTGGTTGTTGCACAAGACTCCACAGCAAGGAGCAACATCTCACCTCTCCCAGCAGTTGGGTGCCTGCTGAGTTTGGGGACCAGCCTTATGCAGAAGGGGTGTCCAAGAAGAGAAAACTGGACCTAATGACTCAGAGATAGGAAAATGGAAGAGAATTCCTGAAGCGATCCTAAGAGGGTGGGAGTCCAAGGTGACACTCCCAGGGAGCACCTTCCATTTACAAAATCACAGCATCAGTAAGGTTGCAAAAGACCATAGCGGTCATCAAGTCCAACCTATCACCTGTTACCTAAAATAGCTTTGGAAAAAAATCAAAGCCCAGTTATTAATCACATGTGTAAGTAACAATTGGCTTTCCACACCACCCCAAAAAGATTGGGAAGGTTTTCACCACAGAACAGACAAAATCTGCAGGGAAAAGGAGAGGTATAAAAACCCCAACAGATTGTGCCAGGTGCTGAAGTGGTGAATGCTTCCAACCAATGACATATCCTGTGATATGTATTTGGTCCCTTCCAACCCAAACCATTCCAATATTGGATCTTGCTTTGCAAAGAGTAACACAAAGAAATAGGATGGTGACGTATGAATTTATAGCTGCATCTTACGGAACAGTTATTAGCAGTTAGAAGGTGGGGAGGAAACTTGCATCTGTTCATTAAAAAGCATATGTTTAGTTCATTAAAAGCATTAATCTTTCCAGGGATATCTTTGACTATTTAAAGGCACTGTTGATTTACTCATAATTTTTCAGTTCCAGGTTGATTAGTCACTATGTGATTCAGGAAACCTCCCAGTTAACCAGTCTATTATGTTGTCAAATACTAGCTAAATGTTTAACTCCTTTCCTGAAAAGCTGTACCCAGAGACAACACCCCTTTCTTGCATGGGGATCTCTTCCCGTGCTCTCCAAGTCTTACACTGAGATTAAGCAGAAAGGCAAGAGGCAAAGAGCAGTCATCTTACAGAAAGGTTTTTCAGAGCCAAGTTTTGGGAGAAAAAAAGAAAAAAGTGTCTTAACACGCCTTTTTTTCCCAGCTCCTGTGAGGGAACTCGAACTAACAACCCAATTTGCCAGTCACCAGGAGTCCCCCCCAAAGGTCCTGTCACAGTCAATGTCTGACACTGATTGAGTGCTACTTGTCCCAGTGCCAGAGGGAACAATTCCCGCTGCAGACACAACACTGCCACCTCTGACCACAGCTTTGGCAGCCACACTTCTTCCCATTAGCCGACATTCCTGTCACAGAGGAAAGGTGGGCACGGATAGTGGGAAGCCGGCCATGAAACATCACTTTCTAACCATCAGGTGTGATTGTGATGAACGCAAACACGGGCTCCTGACCAATGTTTCAGCAGCATTTGTCAAGAACTGGCTTCTCATCTGACAAGCAAACCTGAGGAGGTAGCACGGCTGAGTGAGTCAGGGAGTGCAAATTCATGAATTCAATTTAGGGCAGACCCAGCAGCCTGGATTTAGGGAGAGACTCACCAGGATTTGTGATGAAGGCTCAACAATTATTTTCCCAGGAAAGGTCTCAGCAGCACCTCTAGGAGCAAAGCTGGCTTCACTGCCTAGGGTGGCTCTGCCCACTTAGCTGCTCTTTCCTCAGAACCAGGCTGTAAATAATCCAGGTTTCACATCCTCTTGCTGCTCCTGTTTCCTACAGTCAGGAGCTTTCCCTCTTTTCGGGCACAGAGGTGTACACCTACCTATCCCAAACACAAACCATTCTATCCCTCTGGAGAAGGCAGATTAGCTCCTTTTTAAGATTAAATGATCAAAGTTAAGCTAAAATCAAAGACAATAGGGTGCCATTGAATCCTGTGGCAAGATACAGACTATCTTCTACTCTTTTTAAAGCGGAACTTTGTGTTTAACCTCCTTGCTCTACCAAGCCAATGGTGCCAAACGTTTCTTAATTCAGTTCTTCCAGCCCATTTTGAATTTAGGGCACCTTCCACCACCACCACCACACTGCCAGTTCAACCATTTCCAGACACCTTCCCGCTCTTCCCCCTGCCTGCTTCATTTACATAGATCAGGTCATTTGCACGGAAACTTGATCACCCTTTTCACCAGTACATAATTGCCCTTTTAAAGGATGTTTTAGCCTGGATTTTTGTCTATGACTAGAGAGTTACTGTCTAAATCCTCTGGCCTTTCCTTTTGGGAACTCTGAACACATCGAAGCACAAACTCTTCCTGCTCCTTTGCCGATGTTTACAGCAATTGAGAGCACAGCGAGAGCCAATGGCAGAATTTGTCCCTTAATGTTCCCTCTGAATATCCTGGCTAACAAGAATGTCTAGAGAAGCCTAGAAGGATTAAACACCAATCCCCATGAAATGAGTGGGACCTTGGTGCTTAGCTCCTTGAACCTCCCAGGATCAAATCATCCCTGAAGCTCCCGGGCCAGCTCCTGGTCTCAGTTACATCATGTAAATCCAGGCTCTCACCAGCCTCATCAGCGGAGTTGCTCCAGATTTCCTGCCCAGCTCCACAGCAGAATTTGGCTCCTAGGGGACTGTGGGCTGGCAAGGGCTTTCCAGCCCCCCTGCAACACCAGGGTTCTCTGTGGCATTCCTTCCAGCCCGGCCACATTTGTTCTGGATACCCACTGTCACTGCTCCCTCCTCTCCTTGGCTGAAGTGTCCGTCCTCCCTCCATCCCAGCATCCTCTCCATGGAAAAAACAGTCCTTCCTGCAAGCACCACTGCACTGCCAACTGCCAGCCAGTATCTGTTATCAGATCTCAACTTCTTAACAGCCACGCTAATTATCTTCCCCATAAATATCACTTTTCTCCTGAGTTAAACCCACATTATGCAGATAATCCTGCTGTGGAAGCCTCCACAGTTTATTACTTAAGGTAGTTGTTCCATTTAACACACTTTTCAATGAGGAAGAAAAATGTCAGTGCTGTCCTACACAAAAGACAATCTTCCAAGTGAAGCAGTTTTAGATTAATGCTGAAATAAGATGCCAATCTTGGAATCCATTGCTATCATCAGTGGAGAGCTTATTAACACAGTGCTTATTTAAATCTTATTTACACACCCACACAGGTATTCATTACGGTTTTAGAGAGAGACTATTTAATCATTTCTACCCTGGGCAAGCACAAGCTCATTCTTTCAGGGAACTAAATCAGCATCCACAGTCCCGTGAGGTCTGAGATACCTCAGCTGGTGTCAAACACCAGACCCCCGTCACAGGGAGAGGAACAGACTGCACTTTTAATTCATAATTACATGGGCTAATTGTGGACAGCATCAAAGGGATTCCACCGAGTAACAAGACAGAGAGCAATTAAGCCCACTTTATCTTTGTCATCCTCTAACAGCGCTGAATTGATGGTGCGTCAGGCAAAAAGGGAGGGAATAGGCAAAAGCAGAGAGAAAAGGCCCTTCCTCCCTCCAACTCCCTGTGCAAGGGGTGTAAGAACAAACAGCCCCACCCAACATCTCCAACATCACCACCTTTTTTCCTTCCACAGAAGTCCCTGACAGGTTTAGAACAGAAATCTCCTGCTGCATCTGATCGTTTCCTTTCAGTGTTGCAGGGATCCAGTGCCAGAGGCTGTCAGGACACGCCAAGGGATATGGGTACAAGACAGGACAGACCTTCACAGGGGACTCTGACCATGCCTGGAATGCTGTCTTCCTTGAAGGAAGGTGGCATTTACTGGACAGCACCTGGGGAAGTGGTTCTGTTGACGATGCCTTCACCAAGTTCACCTACAGGTAAAGAACATTGGTTCTCCAGGTTAATTCATTAACCCACCACAAAGGCAGGAGGGAAGCTGATGGGTTTGGCAAACCAAACAGACAAATTTTAGGTGCCACAGCAAGACTCAAAGCCCTGACAAGGTACCTGGGTTGCCTGTACAAGGGATGGAGCACGACCTGTAGAAAGGCAGTAGCCCTGAGCAGCAAATCACTGAAAGTCCACTGGTTCTGCGTATCACACCTTCACCTCATGTACTGCTCTGTGGCACTTGATTTACAGCTTTTGTAAATCCATTTCCATCAACACCCAGGGCCTCTCTCTTTCTCCAGGAGCCTGTGGGTAGAGGGGAAAAGTGCAAATACCTGGGGTTTATCCCAAAGCTCAGCACTTGCCCTGACAATGGAAGCCCAAAGCTCACATTTCTCCTCTGCCTGGGGGATTTCAAACCCACTGCTCTCAGTTTGTCAGCAGCTCAAGGCACTCCAACATCCTCCTGCTGAACCAACCACCGCTGCGGGGGAAGAATTCACCACTTCTAATTACTCATATTCCTTTAATTTCTTCCCTCTTTTCCAGGTACAATGAGTTTTACTTTCTGACTCACCCGGCTCTGTTCATTAACAGTCACTTCCCAGATAACAGTAACTGGCAGCTTCTTAAAAACACCCTGACCCTGAAGGAATTTGAGAACAAGATGCTGCACAAGAGCAGGTTCTACACCACGGGCCTGCTGGCCATACAGCCGGACACTCCCATCATCCAAACAGGTAACAGCCCTGGAACAGAAGCTGGGGAGCATCCTCCCCCTTGCACCCCACATCCAACACACTGCTGGGCACTTCTTTAGGAACACTGAGCACCCTGAGCGAGTCCTGCAGCTCTTTTCACGTAAAACCACTCAGGTGCCCCCACTGGATGCCAGTACCCACGTTTTAGATCACCTCCCTCAGATTTTCCAAGGGCTGCAAGTGTTTAATTGGAGGCATAATTCATGAGTGCCGAGAACACAGAGTTAAAACTTAGAGGTAACATTATTTTAGGTCTTAATGAAATCTTCAAGCTGTTTGGGAACAGGCTCACAGGGAGGTAGAGTATCTCAAATCTATAGATTGGAGGATTCCTGCACTTTGAAGCGCCTGGGAGCAGCTACTAGACTAGCAATGGGGTCTAATTACCTCTAATTAAGCCCTTCAAGAGCACCACAGAACTACAGAATCCTTGAAATGGTTTGTGTTAGAAGGGACCTTAAAGCTCATCTCTTTCCAACCCCCTGCCATCCCAGGTCTTTCCAAGCCCTGTCCGAGCTGGGCTGACAGCAGTTTCAGTTATAAATCACACAGGTTTTCCCCCTCTGTTGGGCCACAGCTCCATTTCAGTGTCCCTCTGACCAGTAAAAATGCACATCTCCACAACAAAGGCCTCTCCTTATTGTTTTTGAGGGACACTGATCTAACCTGTGACCTGCCAATTACAGTTCTTTGTGTTACTATCAGAAAAGCAGCAATTTATTTGGACAGATTGTCCTTCCCAGAACAGGGTGCACATGTAAAAACTGTACTGACACTTCTATGCACCTTTTTTTTTATTTCCTAGTAAATGGCAAAGCTTCTGTGTCCGTGGATTGCCGCGCCAACACCTTATTTATGTTTAAGCTGAAGGGAACGGATCGAGAGGGTTTAATGACTTTGAGAAAACAGGGAATGAACCTGGATATCTACCCACAGAAGACAGGGAGGCACACGCTGGAGATCTTTGCCAAGCCCTCCAAAGCTGAGGCTTCAGGCAGCCTCTACGACTGCGTGGTGGAGTACATCGTGGAGTGCAAGTCCGTGGACAATACCATGCGCTTCCCCAAGGACCTGCACCAGCCCGTGGGGCCCAGCTGGTTCTCGGAGCGCCAGGGCTTCCTGAGGCCGTCCCACCGCGAGCCCATCATCCACACCAACGACGGGCGCTGCTCCCTCACCTTCACCCTGGGCAAGGACATCAGCGTCCTGAGCTCGCTGCACTCCCACGACAGCAGCCTCACGGAGGACAAGGGGAGGCGGCACATCCTGCAGACCCACCGCGGGAACCAAATCGAGCTGAAGATCCACCTGCCGCACGCGGGCGACTTCGTCCTGAAGATCTACTCCAAGAAGAAGTCGGACCCCGGCAGTTACGACTACGTCTTCAACTACCTCATCAAATGCCTGAACACGGAGGTGAAGTGGCCGCCCTTCCCCCTCAAATACACCAAGTGGTTGGAAGACTATGAAATCCTGGAGCCACTCTCGGGCCTGCTGCCGGCCAACCGCAACGTGCAGTTCAAGCTCAAAATGCACGGCATAGCCAAGGTGCTGGTTCAGGCTGAGAACACTCACACTCTCACCAACAACAGAGGCTGCTGGGAGGGAACCTGCAACACCTCGGGGTGCAGAGAGGTGTTTGTGATGGTGCATGAGAACGCCAACCACAGCTTTTACTCGCACGTCCTCAAATACGAAGTTGAGACCCAGTAACACCCACTCCTTGTTCTTTCACTCACCTGCATGAGACAATGTGCCCCACACCCAACGTACCTTCCCAGTGAACCTTCCCAGTGTGCCCCGAATCAACACAGATTTAGATCACTCACCCATCCTCTCCGCAAAATCTGTTCTTTCAACAAATGCCAAGACAACACTCGCAGGCTTTTGCAAGACCATGGGCTCAAAGGTGGTCAAAGAAACAGAAAATCCTGTTAAGGGAGCAGCAGTGGAAGACATGAGGTCAAAACCTCACCTACGTTTCAGTAACACTCTCCAGACAAATATTTTAAAGAAAACAACTGACTTTCTAGCCCACAGCTGGTTCTTTGCCAGCTGGTTTCCAAGTCATGGACCATAAGAAAAGTCTTACAATGGCTCCTCCAAGAAGAATTCACCTAGTTATGGGGCAGGATGAAGAAAGTGCACCCTGGTTTTGAGCAGCAATATTGGGCACAAGGAACTTCAGGATCTTTAAGCCGAGTTTCTGTATATCTTTAGTCAAGTTGTTTATCCAAGGAGAGAGACAAGTGTTAGGAAGAGGATACAACACGAAGCTTCCTTGTGCATTTCATTGTCTTACAGATTTAAGTGATACTGCAAAACTTTTTACACGACTCTTAAATACAATAAACAAAAAAAATTTTTACCTTTTTATATTACTGTAAACACTTTTTCTGCTGTAATTATATCTCAAGAATATAGGTGTTTCCGTAACTAAAATCGAGAATAAAGTTCTCAGAAGTCACTCCTTACTCCAATCTATGTAATACTGCACCAAAAACCCGACGGGGTTAGTGGGGGATCATCATGTAAAAACTATCTGGTGCTGTACTCTCGGAAAACACCCCCATGCTCAGAGCAAAGGGGGATTCCAGTGAATTCCGCCACAAATGCACATCCTAAGATGGAGCAACATTTTCCCAAATGATTCAGATGTCTGTGAGCATCAGCATGACCCGAGAGATATTGTTTGAGCTTGAAAATAAACCTTTTATGTTTTTGCATTCTGTTTCATTGACCCAACAACATGAATTCTCTTCACAAAGCTGCTGTATTTTCTACACAGAAGAGGTGGTTTATTCCTACTCCCTTCTCCTCAGCAACTGGGTGGCAGGACTTACTCACCCTGGCCTGGAGCTGCCCATCTGCAGTAGGATCACTCCTATGTTATTCCCTCTACCCCAGCACCCAGGTTTGAGCTCCTGGAGCCAGGTTCAAGTATCAGAACTCTCAGTGAGGATGCAGGATGCTGCAGACACAAGTTGCAAACATAAACACATCACATATGATAGCAGGGCTTGACTCCAGGGCGCTGGGAGTACAGCAATGCTTTGGGGTCCTCTTGTACTCGGAAACAAGGAGGCTGCGTGTGCGACATAAAAGTACATTTTATGTCCTCTCCCAAACAACAAAGTGTCTCTGCCCTAAAAAAACGGTGGCAGCAGCTCCTCCCTGCAGGAACACTAACCAGCCTTGTAGCCCAGCAGGCATCTGCTCCCTGAACACCAACAGAGACTCAATAGCACAGATGCAAGACAGACTCGGGGATTTTTTGATTGCTTAAGGACCTTGAAGGTTAAAGCAAGTAGTATTGTCTGTCAGCACACACAGTCCTGGTTTATTTAGGTGCCTGGCAGAAGGATTTTTTCCTTAGATCCCCCTTTTGAGATGAAGGAGGACACTGCAGCAGCTTTCATTTCACAGGTCACGCCGGCCCATTCACTTCTTACAAAGGGAGGATAAAGAGGCATCCCAGAAAGCTTAGGGACTAAAGAAAACAACTTCTTCCACATAACAGGGTCAAAGATACTGAAGCACAGGCACCCTTCATGGAAGCAACCACTTGATGTTCACCCACACAAACAGGCACAGCAGGGTGACACCGCCACAAACACCGTCCCTGCTCCTTGTCTCACAGACTCACTTTCACAAGGTCTCCCTCTAACCTCACATACTCTACACTTCTGTCTCAAGATGGCAAAGACAACAAAAAAACTACCCCAAGGGAGTAGGGAGGACAGTTTGTACAGTATTCCAGCATGGCTTCAGTGAGCACTCCCACTCCCTGCAACCCAACTCTGCCAAACCCAGGCACCTGCAGTGACATCTGCAGAGGCAGAGACAGATTCTTTAACCCCTCAGCATAAAGGGTGACCCAAAGCACTGTCACACCCACAGCAGCAGATCTGCTGCACAGTGAAGACAGAGCTTGCACAGCTTCTCCCTTTGGAGATGTACAAAAGGAAACACGAACTGCAAATGAAGTTCCACACTTTGGTCTCAAGCAGAAAACAAACCTGTGGCTCAGCCCTGCAAATGTGTAAGAAATCCTTTAGCACTATGGAAGGCATGAGTTCAAAGACACAAAACCCCTCACTTCATTAACTATAAAGCTTCCAGGGCCAGGTGATTAGTGCCAAAGGAGGTTTGACACTGCAAAGACCCAGGAAGCCCTGTAGCCCCAGATAAAAGCACCTCATAAGACTGCACTTGCTGTGACACCTCCCTCTGGGGTAAACACGGCTGCTGCTCCTCCTCCCCCTCATAAAAACTGCACATTCTTCAGGGCAGCCAAGACACCAACGTCAGGAGAACAGCTCTGCAACAGACTGCTCACTTATCTCAGCACATCTGCAAAGAGAGGTGGTGGGAAAGGCAGAGCACACAAACCAGCACAGGGGTGGAACTACGCAGCTCCCCGGAATTTTATCTTAGATCGTTAGTTCTAATTTTTACAGTCTGCTCCTTGAATGAAGGTGCTTATTACAGGTATTAGAAATTGATAGATGCTGTAGGACTAGAGCTGCTAATGAAACAAATGGATCATCCTCAGGTTTGTTCTTCCCTTCTGCCAGCAGCAACTGCCAACGTCTCTCAAGGAAACAAATATGAAAGAGAACATCAGCAATGAGGCAAAATGTCTTCTAAACTTCCTTCCTGCAGGGTGCAACACTCAGTAACCAAAAAATCTTCAGGAAAGACAATGCTACTTAGAAGGAATCATTTAAAAGATGAAATTGCTGGCATCCCCAAAGGACCTGAGGAACCCTCTGGGGTTCTGGCGTATCAGACACTTCTTGAGAGCATTAAGCTGCTCTAAGACAAAGTGGAACTGACAGAAAGGAACAGGAAACTAATGGACAAGGACAAGGGACGTCTGTACCCCAAGGTTTGCCTGCACAAAGGCTGGGAAGGCTCAGACATGGGAGAACTGCAGAGAGCCCCTGAAGAAAGGAATTTTGTAAGAAATAAATCCTGTTCACTCATTAACAACTGAATTTCCTTGGGAAAAGCCCAAATATATTCCCAAACAGAGGTCACAGATGTATTCCAATGCAGCAGGTCAACTGGACTGCCCAGATTCCAACCAGGCTGACACCACCTCCCACAGCTGCCACGAGGATGAACCTCACTTGTTTGTGGCTTCTCCTCCCATCCAGCCTCACATCCCATGCCAACTCCTCCCTTTTCCAAGAGCCATCACCACAACCCGAATTCAGCCATTCTGCAGCACTTCAAGCACCGTGATGGGAAGATAAAGTCACCAGATACCACACAAACAGTGAAGGGCAGACACTGCATGAACCAGGAAATACTGAGAAATTCCTCTAAGGGCAAATTAACTGGAGAAATGCAGACAGCCTAAAGGAAAGAGGAATTATATTCCTTGCTCCTTGAAGAATACAGCTATGCTGTGATGGAAAAGGTGTTGATCCGAGTTCCTGATGAGGAGGCAAGATAAGCCACAGGGGATTCACTCTGTGTATCTGTACGAACAAGAAAAGAGGTGTTTGCCATTCTGGTTTATTTCAACACTTCTACATGTATAAAATATACTTAAAATACTTCATATAAAAATCAGCAAGTGCTTTGCTTCTAGTAAAAACACCAAAGTCTCTGTGAACTTTGCTGCAATCTCCGACCTCTCAAGCTGATTAAAATGTTTGTGTTGTAACACCCTTCAGCAGATCCAAGTTCCTTGTCCTCAGCTCCCATCCTGCTGATTCAGCTCCAAGTGGGAGACACGGCCTCTCCAACTCTGATGGCACGTGGTTTATAGGCACCTCTCCAGTCCCAGTCTGGAACCAGCACCCCAGTTCCACAGGAAACATCACTCCTGGTGTCCAAACCGCCTCACTATCTTTGCACTCTCTTTTTTCAGCTCCTCAATGTGAGCATTCAGGCATTCCAGGATGTGCTGGGATCTCGCTTCTTCCTCCTCCAGGTATCTTGCAGCTATTGACCCAACAGAAGCTGTAGGCAAGGGGCACTGAAGGGAAACAAAGGGATATCAGGGATTCCTTCATTCCAAGTTTCAGCCAGAAACACCCCTGAGCTGCAAAGCACACAACTGAACACGCTCCTCACGGGCTCCTGGGTCACTCCCCTCTCACCTGGCAGAACAAGGACCCAGCTCTCACACTTGTGTCACAGGTCACGTCGCTCCCAACAGCCTCCAGTCAACATTGCCAAACATCAGCACTAAAAACTCGGGGCTAAAGAAGGTCACTGCAGAATACCATGGGCTTTGTCCTGGCTGTAAGGGCACCTCAAGGTCTGCATTCTGCTCCATCAGAATCCCAGTGAGCAGTAACACCTGACACTTTGTGTTCCAGGGAAGGGAAAGCAATGCCAGACTGGACCAGCACTGGGCATATCTGCTTTTATATCCCTCCTGGATGGGTTCCTGGTACAATCCCACAGGCAAGAACAGACCAAAACCCTGTCGTGGCTCACGGAGCAGCACTTGACTCCACCAGCAATGGTCAACAAACTACTCCAGATTCTTTCCTTTACACTCAAGAACTATTCCTGCTCCTCACATCACTTACCCACAAGTTATTAACTTACAAAAACAACATTGTAAACCAGGATTAATGTGCAAGTTGAAGAAGAGAAGCCTTCCGCACAGAGGCTGGCATGTGAAATACAAGGTTACTAAGGGGCTGCTTTCCATTACAGACAACTCGGTTCCTCTCAGCAGGAGAAAGTAACAGGTTATTTTGTAATCCTGCAGTCACACGGGTTTTTTAGGTCTTTTATTGACAGCCAGGAACAAAGGGAAGCAGAAAAAGGCTGCAGATAACAAGCCAATTTCTCCCACCCTACTTCTTTCTACTGAGGAGAGTTCTCTCCTGATGTTAAATGAACTGATTTCTGGGCCCTGGAGCTGGAGCCTGACCATGAGCAGGGAGTCCCAGTCACCACCAGCAGAAATATGTATCTGCATTTCTTAGGAAACCTGATTTCTACCTCTCAGAGCAAAAAAGCAGCACATTCTCTTCGACTAAACATCAAGCCCTAGAACTTTTCCAATTTCTCAGACCCTGAAGTGGAACTGTCACACTTCAGCTCCAATACTGCAGCTTGGAGAGTTTGCATTTAGAATATTACAGTTCCCTAAGCTCCCAATATTGCTTTCTGGACATGCCCACAAGCTACTCCAGTCTTGAAACAATCAACTGTCAAGTAAAACTCATCAGGACCTACAAACCATACAAGCCTCCACTTATCTGTGCATTAGCCCCAGAGCCTCTTCTCTGGGCTCCCCACAAAACAAAAATAGCTGTTGTCACTGCTCATAACCCACAAACAGAGAAGATGCTCTGAACACTGCTAAGGGAACACATCTGGAGCAAGGGTCAGTATCCAGCATTCCCCCTTCCCTGAACTGCTGTAGGAAGAAGTCATTCAGGCCAAGTAGCCTGTGCCTTGGGCAAGTGCTGAGGCAAAAGGACACAAAAGTGCCAACACGGCTCCCTACTGAAAAAGTATGATCAGCATCTGGGAAAACTGGCAGCCTCCCCTAGTGCAGTGAAGCAGGGATTTCAGACCTTCCCATCAGCAAGGATAAGCAACTTTAAGATCAGTGTGCTGACTGCTGCAGCCCCACTCAGATGTGCAGCAACCAGTCACTCAGGGACAGTGTGAAATACTGAAATCCTCAGCACTCTGCATCCACCCTGAGCCTCTACCACAGACCCAAGACAAAAGCTGAAGCAGAATTCTGAGGTGACATGAGCAGCTCCACAACCTCCTGGAATTAGCTCAACACTTACACAAAGCCCTTCCCTGAGGAGTTCTCAAGAGTCACCACAGGGATCCCACTGGCCAAATATTAACCATCCAGCAGTAGCTTTCCCTCCCTGTTTAATGTCTAATTCATGCACACCATGCAGCCAGGCCACGCATCCAAAAACCTGCCTCCCTTTGCCAGATGAGAACCCAGGTCTATTTTCAGCTGTTGAATAGCAACCAGTTCCTGTACAACTGCTTACCACAGGCACAGACTCTCTCTGATGATTTGAGACAGGCTGCTGAGATGCTTCATCTGCAAATTCTTTGTTTTCATCCACTATAGGGAGCGCAGGCTCCGCTCCCAGCAAGGCACACGACTCCCTGCAGCTCTTCCTGATGGTCTGGGAGGGTGGATCGCCCACCTCAGGAGTCACAGGTCCTGTTTCAGCAGCCCCACATCTCTGGGGCTCCCTGTGATGATGCTGACCAGTCCCACCAGGCTGGAGATGGATCCTTGCTGCTTGTTCATCCTGCTTGTGCTGTGCCTCCTGAGCCATCCTGGAAGGCGTTAGTGAGCACAGAACTGAGTTTGCCTCTTGCCAGCTGAACTCCAGCAAAAACTCACACAGAGGTAACAATTAACACAGATGTCACCAACAGCCCTGGCTGTTACTTGGTTCCACAGCATTTCCAGTCCCTAGGGAATTCTCTCTCTCTCTTCTGCTGCTGTAAATACCAAAAACTACAGCCTACACATCCTAGAACTGCAACAGAAAGGAGTGCAGCTGCCTGGGCCACATCTAATCCCGTCACTAAAAAGAGCACAGACTGCTGCTCCATCAGAAAGGCAGACAAAAGACAGTCAAACCCTGCTGGCTTTGCAGAACACAAACCAGCTGGGACTCAAAGCTATTGCACTGCTGAAAGCATAAAGGCAGATCCCCAAACAGTCCTTGTGTTCCCTCAGACGCACGATGTGCACAGAGCACGTGGTTCCAACCCACACACCCCCACACCTTCTGCTCTCCTCTGCCCTCGGGGTCATGCCACACTCACCTGGACTGCACATCCCTGGCCTGGGGCTCCTTCTCTTGCCTCTGCTGGGCTGTGCCCTCGGGTTCAGCCGGGCAGAGCCGGGCAGTGACCTCCAGCTTCGCCCTGGTCTCCGCGAGATCCTTCCGCAGCTGCTGGTTCTCTGCCTTCAACTCGTGCAGCTCAGCAGCACAGTCCTCCCTGAGGGCTGGCAGGGGGACACCTTTGCCCTAGGAGACAGAGCAGGGTTGGAGTCACAAGTTCTGGTTTGCAACACACCACCCAGAGCAAAGGCCAGCAAGAGGTTCTTTAAGGCACATCCTCTAAACTCGATTTTGAGTGGCAAAACTTTCCAGGCTTTCCTGAGGGAAAATGAGTTGTAATGCCTTTATTGGGTCTGCATCCAGACAGGCTCTGCTGATCCTCCTGGGAAAGCAAGTCTCTCACCACTGGATGCTTTTGAAAACAGGAAGATAAGGACCAAGGAATAGTTCACATGTATTTTAATCTGGCCTTTCTTTCTGAAACTCTGAACAACTTGCTTCTTTCCATCATCTCCTTAACAGGCCGGGTGGATTTAATTCCCATAGCCTCTACTCCTGTGACATTCCCACTTTTTGCCACTTGCATCAAATCCAGATGCTCGGTTAATTCTCATCACTACTGTATCTAAGGCCTTTCCAAATGTGCATTAGGACCACCACACTGGCAGCTCCTGTGACACGGGGCTGTGGGGCTCTCTTTTAAAAGCAGATTTCTTACTTTGCACTCTGCTAAGTAAGACTTTGGGAAGTCAGGCAGGCAAAAGCCACCAGGCACTTTTCAATTAGAAAGTAATGGGCCTCAGGTTATTTCAGTTTCAAATCAGCCCTCTGGAAAGCTCAGTTTTTAATCCATCTCACCAGCCACAAGCTTCTCTTCAACACTCTCCCAAGAACTTGGTACATTTGACAATTACCCCAAACTAATACTAGAGCTGAGTATTCCCTTCCCACAGCTCTGACAGGATAAAAGCTCTGATATACTCCCATTAGGTTCTCAGCTGTCTGAATCCCATCCTTGCCCCCTGGGAAGCATCCATTCTGCTTTAGGTGAGACACAACTTGCAAACCAGCCATTTCTTTCTTCCCACAGGCACTAAAATGAAGCAGCTCCAAGGTATTATCCCTGTCAAGGCTGCAGCTTTTCCATGCAGGCTCCCTTTTCTCCCTTCTGGCCAAGGGGGCCTCACCAAGTCTCAGAAGTGCTCCAGCAGCAGCAGCAGCTGCCCACCACAGAGCCCCTTCCTGGTGCACTGTCCCATATTCCCAGGCTGCAACCGGCCCGTGGATGCCAGGGCTCCTCAGCAGGGGGGAACATGGTCCCTGTCCAAGGATTTCCAAGGGCCAGAACCTCTGGGACAGGTCAAAAGGACATCACAGATTCCAAATCAAAGGTTTCAGGTGAAATGGCATAAAATGGAAATAAAATAAAATGTACTAAGACATATGGAGTGGGGCCCATGGAGAAGAAACAGAGATGACAGCTCTGTTTCTGCTGTTCTCCTCATCCAACTCTGACCAAATGCTCAGTATTTCTGCACCTTATTTCTACACAAACTGACCCTTTTTCTTGGGTTTTAAGTTCACTTCACATACTTTGAGAGGCATGGGCAAAGACTTGGAGTGTTCCCAGGTGGGAACACTCAGCCCCAGCCCCTTCCCATCTCCTGCTCCTCAGGGCATACCTCGAGCATACCACGCTCTGTTTTCTCCAGCATCTCGAAGAGATGACGGTTTTCCAGCCTCAAGGTTTCCAGCTGGAGCAGAATTACCTGAGGAGACAGAGGCAAACAACAAGCTCAGTAAAAGAACAGCCCATGCCCACACCACCAAGCATTTTCCACCCTCAAGGTCAAGCACAGAGCAAGGTTTGAGTTGTTAGTCGTGCACAGAGAAGGCTAAAGAGGGAAGGAAACTATTAACACAACTAAAAAGCAGGATGGTATTCCAAGCCTACAGACTCCTTAAAGAGACAGGATGAGAGTCTTATGCCTTTT
Organism: Pitta sordida; assembly: GCA_013390025.1. Lineage (NCBI taxonomy): Eukaryota > Metazoa > Chordata > Aves > Passeriformes > Pittidae > Pitta > Pitta sordida. The sequence continues at coordinate 377,776 of WEKX01015745.1, read as the reverse complement.
TTACCTTGTGCTCCACTGCCTTCCTCTCTGCCCTTTCCATCTCTGCCCTCAGCTGCTGTTCCAGGTGTGACGTGGAGCCGCTCGCCGACGCAATGGTGACGTCCCGCTGGTGCAGCTCCTGGGTCAACCTGCAGATCTCCCTTTTCATGCCCTGCAGCTCACTGCTGTGCGTCTGCTCAGCGTGAGAGAGCTGCTCTTTCAGCTGCAGGGAGATATGCACACACCACCCACAAGCTTTTAAAAGATGTTTCAGAAAAATAAGCCAAGTATTGGCTCCAATAATGTGAAGTCTCGGTACTGGAAAACAAAAAGGTTTATATAACAAAGCCTCTGTGTATGTTTGTCCTTGTGGATTGAAAGCCATCTCATCCCAATCCTTTCCCACACCATAAACTGCCAAGTGGGGTAGAAGGGAGTTACATGCTGTGAAGCACTTGACAAGACCCACAATTCATCAAATGACAGTCTCTCCATCTCACCACTGTAGCTCCACAGCCAAAAACCAGAGAACCAAAGGTCCACCACCTCCAGGCAAGGACAGTAATACTTGCATAATACAGCCCTGCAATTTGCCACTGCCTTCCTGAGGTATTTAAAGATACCATTTAAAGAGGGTAACTTTAAATAGCCTGTGCCAGATTTTTCTTCCAGGAATTAATTTGTCCTAAGTCTTCTGAATCGATATTAGCTTGTAGGAACTAAAGCTACCCATGGCAAACTTCCACCAGCCAGCTACGCACAGGGTAAAAATATATCTCTTTGTTTTCATAACTCCATGTGATGACCACTAGTCCCTGCATTATGAGAGAATAATCATTCCCTATTTACTTTCCACATGACAGGCATGATTTTATTTTTAGTCTGTTCAATCTCATTTATCTCTTTTCCAGTTTGGTAAGTCCTATTCCATTCAGCTGTTCCTTGTATAAGAAACACTCCATCCTTTGGGTCATCTTTTTCCACACCTTATCTTGGTTTATTCACTCCTTTTTTGAGGTGGCAGACCTGCCCTGCATACAATATTCTGGTAGGCACACTGTATATTTATTCAGTGACACAACAGAACAACAGCAGCATAATTTCTTCCCCAGGATTCCGTTCCATTAGTCAAAAATATTAACCAGCCAAACACCCAGGATTTTTTCTGAGAATTACAAGCATTTTAGAAAATTGAACCAGATGATCTGTGCCTGGCCATGTAAATACTGTACACATGGTGATTTATCTCCATGTCACCTCAATGCCTCCCAAGTATATAAAATAAAAACAGCCATCATAAATCTCTCTCTCCTCCCCAGCAGCCTGTGGGAGATTCATTTACTGTGTGGCTGCTTAGATGTGTAACCAAGCACACATCTCTGGCAAGATCTGCACCGCTGTACATTCAGAATAAAGGATGAAGGATTCCCACACAAATGAGGTTTCTGCTCTACCAGGCTGCAGTGAAAGCTCTCACACCAGCTGATCCAGACCATTATTAAAAGTCAAGCCTTGTGGAGGGCTTGTCCCCCGTGGGTGCTCAGAGCACTGGGGTGAGACCCCCACGGCAGGTGAGCTGCTCCATCCTCCCAGTCCCTGACCTCATGACGAGGTATTGAGCCCAAAACAAACTCCCTTAGTGACACATGGACTAGAACACATTTGAAGCCCTCTCCCAAGTGTGACAGGATGTATTAGAGCAAACTCATTTCCTCACTGCTCTTCATCCTGATGGGAGCCTCTATTGGGCTTTAACTCAGGATTCCAGACCTTAATTTCTTTGCATATTTGCCCTTCCAGCACTAATTCAGGTATCTCCACAGTGTACAGATGCACAGAAGTGTGCTCCTCACCTCCAGCATATCCCTTGGTCCCCTGGGAGCTGTGCTACCTGTGCCTGAGGCACGTGGGATCAGCTCACCCCTCCAGCACCTTCCCAGTCCCCAGGAACAAAGCCACGTTACCTTTTTAATCTCTGCCTTTGACCGAGTCTGGTGGTCGCCCATGGACTGCAGCTCTTTGATATTCTCACCCAGCTCCTCGCTCAGCTGCTCACACCTGGCATTTGAAGAGACCAGGCTGGGTGAAAATGTGAAAAGTACAGATTAGGATACCCCAAGGAGGAAGAAATGGTAGAGAAACTTTGATCTTCCAAGCAGGCTCCTCTGTCTATCATAACAGAAACCGGCCTCAACCTACAAGTCCCCTACCAATCCTTTGGGTTTGTTGTCACAAATCATTTCAAAAGAGGTCAGGAAGCTGATCCAACAGGTAATGGCTGTTTCTTGTTTCTTTCTTTACCATACCAAGACCACAAACATCTCATGCAAACATGAGCCTGAAAATAACAAACTCAGAGAGGAATCACAGGGTGGTTTGGGTTGGGAGGGACCTCCAAGCTCATCCCCCCTGCCACGGGAAGGAACACCTTCCACTAGACCAGGTTGCTCCAAGCCCCATCCAGCCTGGTCTTGAACATCTCTAGGGATGGAGAGTCCACAACCTCTCTGGGCAGACTTGTTTATAATTCTTAGTTCATGAAAGGTCTCAATGTGGTTCTTAACAGCTGCCTGACAAAGACTCCTTAACCTACTGCTGGGAAGGTGCTCAGCCTCAGCAAACTGAACACTGAGAACACCCACAGTGTGCAGTGAAAAGCAGCCAACCAATTAGCACGAGAGTCTCACTTATTACACTGCAAAATGAATAGCACTTGATTTCTTTAGCCCTTTGATATTTAAAACAAGCCTATGAAAATCACTGGGACTGGTTCACTTGGTGAACACGATTAGGTGTTGTATTATTATCCAGGATTAATTGCACTTCCAGAGGAAGCAGGCAGTGGGCTACCTGTTCTCCAGACGAGTCACCTCTGACTGCAAGTGCTGTTCCTTCTTCCGGGCCACATCCAGCTGCAGCAGCACATGCTCCAGCTCCAGCCCTGGGCAAGACAATTGCTTCCCTTGCAAGCGTTCCTCCAAGGCCCTGAGCAGAAACATCAGCTTTAATCTCAGCACAGGAACATCGTGACAAGGAATATAACCACTGTTTTCTCAGAATTCTCTGAAAAAATACACAGAGCCCAATGGCAGGTGACTGCTGTGTGCAGTGTGAGCAAACACAGCAGCAGGATGGCAGTCCCTGCTTGAGTTCAGGCTGATTTAAAAAAAGACCACATTTAATTTCGATGTTGGCCTCTCCCAGAGACAGTCTGGCTGGTAGGTGACCAACACCCAAACCTTCTGACACAGCCACCAGAACCTGACAGCCCCTGCACGCTGCCAGCGCAGAAAGGGAAGGCCAAGATGATTTTGTCACAAATGAGGTTACCTCACTAAGCCCCCAGTCTGGCATCGTTAAATCAGTGAGAACTTTCAGCTGTGTTAATGAGCATGTTATCAACCCTGAAACGCCTCCAGCACTTGACTGTAAATGCCTGGGGGAATCGACCTCAAAAGCCCTGTGCTGCCTCCTGAAACCCAGGTGAGGAGAAAGCAGGTTCCTTCCACAGGCATCACTGATTATCAGCTGATTTCAATTTGCAATTTGGCAAATGCTGCAAGGCAGCACTTGGGAGAAACTCCAGCGCACCATTCCAGACACAACCAATACAGCTGATGGCGTGTGAAAATGCTGCTGCTGTCCTCAGCGGGAGAACCTGGAATGCAGGTCTGGATCCACGGATGCTACCTGATGAGGAATTCTTTCGTGTGAAGAGTTTCAGTCATCCTGGCCAGCTCTTTCTGTAGCTGTTCCTGGTGACCCTTGGAGCTGTCAATTAAGTCTTCTTGAGACTGCAAGGTGGCCTGAAGTTCCCTCTTCTCATCTTGCAGCACCTGTACAGAGGGACAAAGAACGACCTGTAAGAGGGACCAAAGCCATTTGTTGTAATGTGTGAGAGGTTGATCCGATTTTTTAGGGTCCTGGGAAATACTGCAGAGCAGCACATGGCTACAAATTCAGCTTTAAGGCCAAGCAGGAACTTTACAAAGACTCTAGAAAGAGACAAACTCTGGGATGTAAAGCCTTCCCACTACTCCTTACCAGCATTAATTTAGACTCTGTTTCATAACCGTTCCCCACTGACCTCCACCATTTTCTTGCACTGCCTCAATTCATCTTGAACTCTCTGCTGATCTTCCAGAATCATTTGGTTGCTCTTACTCAAGTCATCCACTCTCATGTTAAGCCTCTCCACCTCCATCTCATTGGCACAGATGGTGCCATTGGCCTTCTCCAGCTTGCTGGTCAAGTGCTGGATTTCCGACTGGCTGGCCAGCTCCACCGAGTCCAGGAGCTGCTTCCGATTGGCAAGCTGAGTCTGCCAACAAAAACTGGTTTGTGTTACAGCTGAATCACAGGAAACACAGAGTATCAAATCCATGTTCAACACAACTGCTGTGAGCCACCCCTCGGAGTGAGCAGCGCTGCCTCCCAGGGAATTGGGGAAGGTGTTGCTCCAGGGTCACACAATGAGTAACACTCCTGAAGGCAAGAAGAATAAAAATTTTTAAAAATATATGGTTCAAAGAGAACCTGGAAAATGAGGATCTCCGTTCACTCCAGCTGCCCAAGAACAAAGCCACCTGCTGGTTTTAGCTCATGAAGCCAAGGCTAGATCAGGACAAACGGCTGCAGGTGAGGTTTGTAAATACCAACCTAGAGATTACCCAACTGTTAATTCCTCTTAATTCCACACCAGGACAGAAAGCAGATCTGGGTGCACAATGGAAAACCCACAACAACCAAAGAGCCCCGAAACCAAACTGGGTGTAACAGCCAATTTGCTTTGCCCTCTGAAGTAAATACCTTGTTCCAGCAGCTTGGAGAAACGCTCATTTTGAGGGTTTCATTGTTTTAATGAAGACAAAAAATTACAAAGAATATATGACTAGCAGACAATACATGGTCTATTATTTAGAGGCACAAAACCTTATGTCATAGCTTTTCTTTCCACAGTGGTGAAATTCAACAAGCCAGCTCTGACAGAAGCTTCTAAGGACATTCATTTCATATATTCCCTTTTTGTATAGAACCTTTGACTTTTTAAAGGCTGAAACAAAATATTTGAGTAGTCTTCTCTCCCCATTTCTAAGAGTAGAAATTTCTGCCAGCTTGCAAATCACCACATACCTTCATTTATTTATTGCCTGGCATATGATGCTTCATAACTGAGAAAACTATAGGAACTGGGCATTAGCAAGACTATGGCGTAATTTTGATTAAAGCCTTTGATTCTTATTTGAATAGTCATGACAGAAAAGGTAATCAGGAGGGGCAACAGTAAAGCACAGCCTTTCTTCACCCAAGAGACTGCCTGAATATCTATTTCTGCATTAAGACAACATTTAAGCTGTCTCATTTCCAACCACAGAACATAGAGGCCAGCACAGAATTCCAGGTTTCACCTGCTGACTTTAATGGCTGCAGTTGATCCAGAGGGTGCTCAGAACTGCAGAACAACGCCAGGCTTCCCTCCCTGCCCTGCAAGGGACGAGGTGAAGCCAGATGAAAGGAGAGAAGGTACTCCATGGTCATGGATCTCAGCACGACCTTGTGCCAGACAACCAAGCACATAAAACATACAGAAACATCAAAGGCAAAAATTTAGCACTGCCATGCTGGGCTTTTCAAAGCAACCAAGGATTCAGGCAGTCCATTCACAGTAGCTGAGCCACCTATTCCACTTCAGGAAAACCTCCCCAAATTCCTGGTTTTCTGCTGCACAGTGAGAAGAGTAACTGCATCCCAACGTCCCAGCCTGTGCTCCAAGGACACATCTGCTCTCAGACAATGGAGCCATCAACGACACACAGACAGCAAAGCAGCAAGACCTTCTGCTCAAGGACTCTCTCTGCATTTGTAGATGTACCTACTGGTGTCAGCCTCTCACAAAGGCCCTGTCAGAGCCAGCTTCAGTCCTGTCATCACAGATTCCCTCCTCGCAGGAGCTTCCACTCAAGAGCAACTCAGGAGCCCATTAAGTGCAAAGTCCTCAGCAAGAGCTTCTTATCAGTGTCTGCTGTGATTGTGTCAGTGTGACTTCACAGCTGTGCTCTAGATCAATTCATCTCACTCTGCCGCAGCACCACGACCTCACTGAGCCATCAGCTCTGCAGGGACAGCAGCCCCACCACCCCCTGCTTTAAGAGGCTTCAATAAAAAAAAAAGGGGGGGACAAAAACTGGTGTTACTTCAGTACTTTTGGAAAGCCTCTGTTGTAGGGGGAGAGTATTTTCCAACAGCACCCACTGGGCTGGACCCACAAGGTACAGATTTAGCTGTTGGCAGGTACACAGCTTTCAACGAGACAAGGTGATGTAACAGCTATTTTGAAGTGTCATATGCTGTGGTCTCTGCCTCCCAGGGAAAGATGCATCCTACTGTCTTCTCTGCTGACCAGAGGGGTGGCAGGGGGAGCTGCACGAGGTTCCAGATCTTTTTTCCACACAGCACTTGTACAAGTTAAACCTTATTCCGCCAGGACACTAAAAGTCACTTCAATGGCAACCTGAACTGGATGTGGAAGCCTGAGAGACAAATCTCCCTCCCTCCCTCCCCCCCCCGCGGCCACAAACAAAACAGAACCTTTGAGCACACGTTAATTGTACCTGAACGAGCTCGGAATGCTCCGCCAAAGCCTTGCGCTGAGCCTCCAGCGATGCCACCTGCTGCTGGAAATGCAGGCGCTGCTTCTCCCACTCAAGTGATTTTTGACGGAACTCCTGCAAGGACAGCGGGAGAGGTACAACCCCTTGCAGTTCACATCCACGTTCGCCTCCTCGCCCCGCCGCACCCTCGCACACCTTTCCCCCAGCAGGGAAACCATTAGCGGGTCCCTGCCGCAGAGCCCTCACACACTGCGCTCGCTGCATTTCCTCCCCTCCCGAGCAAAAACGTCAGTGTCAATTAGTGCTGTTTACAAATGTTAAGTGCCAACAGATTCCCGGCTGGTTCCGTGGGTTTGCTGTCAGGGGTTTAACAATTCAGACTGCCTTTAGCTTCCAAAATGTGCCGCTGTTGAAATCACGAAGATGACAAGAACGAGCTAGAGAATCTGAATGCTAAACTGGGCGCTGTGTCAGTCAGGTTCACGTCTCCAGGGTGCAGCAGGAGCAAACCGAGTGGGGTTGAGCTCAGCAGAGCAGAAAGACTAAGAGATGAGACAGGGTTGAGAAGAAGTTTGGCATGTAGCTCCCTCCTCCTCAAAAAAGTGAGGACACAACCTCCCCACAGCGGGATTCATTCCACTCACGTAGTTTATTACTCTTCTGGCATCTTTTTTCTTTTATTTATCTAAGAGTAAGACCAGCATCAAGGTTTATCCTGTGTACTCAGAGGCTCCAGTGCAGGAAATTGCCTTTATTACACAAGCAGTTGAGAAGAGCTACACCTGGAAACTGGATGGAGAGTACTCCTGAAGCAGGATTCATCATCAAGATCCTAGTGGGCTGTTCAGTCATCTGACACAAACTGCTCAGCACTTGCTTTTTGACACATACCTCCAGCTTCCTGGTCAGTCGGCCCAATTCAAATTCATCCTCCTCTCGTCCCTTGTTCGCATCAACTCTGCCTCCTCTTGTTTTTTTCCTCTGCAGCTTCTCATAGCTCCTCCTCAGCCGGCACAACTGCAGGATACGGAGAGAGAGAGACAGCTTTGCTCAAGGCCCCAAGGCAAGAATTACAGAGCACTTTGAGAGGAGGCTCACAGAACGGCTCACACAAACAATCCCCTCATCAAGGCCACACAGCTCACGAGTGAAGGCTCCCATTTGGATAACGAGCCTATTATATCAAGACATTGCAAAGCAGGCCGGGTTGTGTCAGAGTAGCAAGATGCCACTGAAGTCGTGACATCAGCAGTTTTAATTAAACCTCTCTCTCACCACGATTAAAACATGACTAAAATGATAAGATGGAGGTTTCTATGTAGCCAATGCTGCAAGAGCACAGCACCCCGCTCTCTACAGGTGGCTCCCATGCACAGGAGGAGCTGTGGCTGATCTCCTCCCACTGGGGAGCACACACACCACACCACACCACACCCACGGAGATTCTGGGGTGGGTCAAATACACTCGTGCAGCTCAGGTGGGAACTACAACCCTCCCACTTGGTGGGAGAAGGAAGATTTGAGCATTGCCATTACCCATAATATCAACACCACTTCATCTGTCATTTTCTGCTTAGATACACTGTGTATTTCACAATGAGTGGAGAATGCCAACAGAAAATATCACTCCTACGCCTGCTGCTGGGATGCTGGAGTCGTATCAGATCCAGGAATGAGGAAAAAACTCTTGACATTTAAATGACCCTCTGTGCAAATAATCACCTGAAACTAGCAGAGAGTTTTCCATCTGATGAGCTCTCCCCCCTACTCAACTATTAACCAGAAAGTTTCCAAATAGCCACAGGAATTTGAGAAGGCATCATTCCTATTTTACTGCCCATGGATGAACAGAACAACCACAAGAAAAAAATATCTGATTCAAGACCTGATGCATTCAGTATTTTGGTGTGTTTAACGGGAACAGACAAATGGTCAGGCTTGGAGTTAATACCAACATCTTTTGCCAAACACATCAGGAGATAAAGAGGTTTACTCTTGCAACAGTCTCAGTTGAGTTAGACACTGTACCTGTAATTGCACTGGAAATGGTGGTAAACAGAGACACAAATAATTTCCCCAAACAGTATTAGGAACAGAAGACTGAAGAATATTGGAGCTCAACGTCATCAGCATTAATATTGTGTGGGTAAAATACCCACACACCGCAATTTAGGCCACAACACACATGTTGTATTTCAGCCTTAGCAATTTAGGCAGAGCTGCCAATGCACCTCAGGTTTGCTTTGCAGCTTATCCAGGATTCCAGTGGGAACAGCAAGTGAATGAAGACTGTTAGTCACACAGAACAGTGAGGTGTTTTAAATGAGGACAGATGCCTTCTGTCGTCACAGCAGAGACTACCAAATTAATTTCACTTATGGTTTACAGTGAGCAGGAACCAGGCCCCAGCCCTCCCAAGAAAACAGGTCAGTGCTCTCCCAGCTGCTCCTGCCAGTTACCTCCCTGCAAGTGGAGGCAGGCAAAGAGATCAGGCACAAACCTGGAATGCTGTCGTACCACCTGCAGCACAGGTACCACCTTGTGGTGAGCACAAAACTGTGAGTTGAAAGCTCTGAAATTATCGTCAAACGGTGTTTTCTAACTGTACTTATTTTATTATGAAGGGTATTAAGACTAATATGCCTTGAGAGGACAAAATCCTTATGAGCATTATCGAAGTCAATGGAGGCGAAAAGATGAGATGACACAACATTGTTATTTCTTGATCTCACCCAAGCCAGGCCAGTTACATCTTCACCCTTTTTGCATTCCAGAAATGCTGGAGGAGCAAAGTCCAGCTGCCTGTACCTGTGGCAACTCCAGAACCAGACCTGTGGTGACTGGGATGGGCACACCAAGGACATTTTTGCATTAAACTCCTGCAGTTCTCCAACACATGAAAACACCTACTCCAGCAGTTCTCTGTTCATCACCAAGCTCCTCTGAAGCACAACAAACAGGCCAAGTGAACCATAAAAATGTCACGTTGTCTACGCTCAATGCTCTTCTCTGTAAGCACATAAGCACTCAGAGAATGGGGAGTTTGAAAACCACAGCATTTAAACAAAAGCAATGACACAAAGCATTCCACCTGTCTCACTGTACATCCACTGGGAACTAAAAACCAAACCTCTCTTTTTACAACCCACCTCCTCTTGGAATTTCTTCAGCTGCTGCTCATACTCTCGAGCCATGTCCTCCTTGGATTTTTCCACGTCTTCGACCTGGCGCCGCAAAATGCCAACCTGAACCAAGAGTCACAAAGCAAATAAATACAACAACAGAAGGAAACTTCAGGTCAGTAAGTGCTAGGATATTTCAATGGGGTCACTCACTATCAATCAGATTAAGTCTATGCCTAAATCTTAGCATAGAAGTGCTTCTGTTCTGGCCTCTTGGTTTTGAGCCAGTTTCTGGCTTTCATTGTTGGGGATGAAATGGACACATTTGGTTTGTATCAAAAGGCTGTTTCTATCTGGTGTTTCCATCAAATTCCTCACAAATATGCATTATGCTTTCAAGCTGCCTACCAAGAGAAGAGCAGGCCATGTCATTATCTCACTATGCTCAGGTAAAGCAGATTTCCAATAATGAGGGAGAAAGAAAGAACTGGGGCTTTGAAACTCATGGAGAAAACTTCCCCTGCACTGATCCAACTCCTCCTGTGACTCAATTTTGTCCTTTTTCATTCCCTCACATCTTTTCCCATCCACAGCCTAGAGTGCCCACCCTTCCAACTACACGTCCAAAGGACAGGAAATCAACAAATTAAAAGAAACCCCCACAGAAAATTCATATGACTAAACCAAAAGCACGAATACACTCCAGCAGTGACTTCAACCATACTTTACAGTTCAGTTTTGAAATCCATGTTTGCTTCTGGTGGTAAGAAATATTTCAAGCATCTTGAGAAAATATAATTAACAATAACAATAACCTACATGATAAAGATCACTATAGCCTTAGCTGCAAGGCTGTATTTTCATTAGAATTAAAATCCTGTGGCTGAACTGCAGTTTATGGTCCACATCTTGCGCAAAAACTTCATTTACTGATACCACTCCACTGATAGAGAAACTTCTTGCACTTTCCCCGGGCCTTTAATTAAAGGCCACAAAACCTGAGCTGCATAAAACAGCCCTTGGGGAGTATCCCAGGAATATCTTAGTGTAGTTTACAGTAGGAAATGGGGTTTTTTCTCTAATAACTGCAGGTTGCTGGGCTGTCCATTACTGTTGTAGCCACATCGAGTGTCTCTGGGTTCTCTCTGAATTGTCAGAGTTTCTAATCTTCCACCAACTCTTGGGGAGTTTATAACTGGAATTTTATTGAATTGTGAATGGGACACCTTGTTCCAACAGGTCCTCTGTAAATTCTATTCCTGATTTCCTGACTCCAACGGGTAAAACCCATCAGCTGTCTCCAAACGGTGTGAAACAGAAGTACCTCCTTCTGCTTTTCCTGCAGAGCAGCCCTGGCAGAGGACAGCTCCTGCTCCCGAGCACTCAGGCAAGCTTCCAGAGCCTGGGTCTGTCCCTCCCACTCGGATTTCTTGTGAGCCACCATGATGTCGATCTGCTTCATCAGCTCCTGCAGCTCGGCCTCGCAGGAGGTCAGGAACCCTCCGCTGGAAGGAGAGGAGCCTGGAGTTAAAAGCAGCACCACCCAGCACAGGCCCCGTGTCCCACACCAACGCAGGCAGCTGAGCACACTGACTCGCCCCAAGCAACTCTGCTTTGAACACTCAGCTTGCAGAGAAGCAGAACCACAGAATCATGAAGGCTGGAAAAGACCTCCAAGCCCATCAAGTCTTTGAGCCCAGTACCACCCACGCCCACTAAACCCTATCGCTGGGGCATTCACCCCTTTGTCCCAGTACTCTGCCTTATCCAGGTAAACCAAAACACATTTAATTCATATTTTGTATTTGCCTTAATTGCTCTCCAGGCAGAGGCATTTTAATATCAAGTTGCAGTCACCAGAGGAATCTTACAGCCAAGCTATCAGCTCCTGAAAACAGAAGTTTATCACCAATGCAGCCAAACCCTGAAGCAGAGGGGGCTGGATGACAACATGATAATGAAGAATCCAGCCCTTGCAATCCATGGGGAAGCACGTGCTCCCTAGCGATGCCCAGATTCCTAATTTGGTGCAGTAATTATTGGAGCCAACTCAAGTAACTCCTCTAAAACTTCCCAAGCTGCTAAGCCAGGGACAATATTAAGGCTTGCAAGGCACAGCCCTAGAGGGTGGTGAACTCCATAATGATCTGTACCCCTTTAATTTGCCTGTCAAAAAAGAAGAGCTGAACAGAAATGGAAATCAATAGGTTAAGGGATAGAAATTTCTCTGTTCTCCCTGGGCATGTGCACACTTCACAACTTGGCAGGTTTTTTATAGGGAAAGAAATAAACGTCTTAAAGGAGCCAAATTCAGTCACATTTGAAGCTCACTCCGTCCTGTGAACAAAAATTAGCAGTTATTATGCAGAGCAGGAACATTTCCCTCACAGCATCTGCTAATATGTAGCTAGGTCTAAACTTGATTTCTGCAACCAGTTCTCTGAAGAAGCTACAGTATCACATAAATTTGAGTCACATTCTCAAGAATTACAGGGAAAACGGCACCAGTGACTTTTGCTTCACGCCTGTTTAACACATAAAACATTTAGTTCCATTATTGTCACTACAGTGTCTCTCGGGGATCCCAAAGTCTCCACACTCTCACCTCAGACTGAGCATCAAGGATTCCTCAGAGCTAAGTGGGACTCTGCAGTTCCAACACCAGCAGCAAATAATCAGATGTTTTCGATAACAACCGATAACAAAGTCACATCTCATTAACCTTGCAAGGCTGGTGCAAAATAAATATTTATTCACACGAAGGGTTTGAAACAACAACAACAAAAACAAAGGTGGAAGATTTTCAGGAAGATGTAAACTGAATTTCTAACAATTAAGGCTAAAATACCTGACCAGGGATTATTACAAAGGCAGCTCAGCAAGTGACTTTGCTTCTGCACCAGCTGAAGGCCACTGCACACTGATACCAAAGGATTTATTCTGAATAAGAGGGAAGGTTAACACTTAAATCATTTTGAATGACATACATACCTCCCCGGCCCATTGCTCTGCATTCCTTCCAGCAACGCCTCCATCACCAAATCCCGGTGCCTTTAGCAGTTAGGGAAGTACAGGAAAGCACTGGTCCCCCATGGCAATGGATGAACAAGGCTGCTTCTCCATCCAACTGAAGGAAAAGCAGAAGTTCACAAAGTAAAGAAGTTAAAAATCACAATAAGCATGGAATTATAAGCGAGGAAAACAACAGTCGCCTTCATGTACTTACAAGCCAAATATTTGCGAAATAAAGGAACTCCTTAAAAAGCTCTCTCAAATTAGGCCTTAAATCATGAAAAAAGTTGAACAGCTTAACAGCAGCAGTTCATTGTCTTAGTTAAAAATTACACCTTTTAAGTCACAAACACACAGAGTGTGCGGATACACATTGAAATTTCACCAGTGGAGCAAGAAGGGTTTGCATTAAAGGCAAAAATGAGGAAGAGAAAGTTACTATGGAACCACAGCCTAAGAGCCAGAACTTACTTCAGTCACTCCTCCATGAAACTGCAGCAAAAATGGTTAAACTCATCCCGAGGACTCAAACCCGCTTCGTTTTCATCCTGTGGAGGTATTAACACAATCTTTTGTTTCAAAAACCCGTGCAGTCTCTCGAGCATTGGAGATGGACCCTTTGAACATCTTTCCTCAAAGATTAACACGGCAGTATTAAACAATCAACACAGGGGGAGCAGGTCATAGGAAGGGGGAGTTTCAGAAACACAGGCTCAGCTTTGCTCTTTTTCACTTCCCAAAGTGTCTACCCTCTTCTAGAGCACTTTAAACACCATCCAGGGATTAAAGCCTGCCCTTGAGAGTTCAGCTGTGTTTTAAACCACACTTATATAGAAAATATAGCAAAACAAAACAACCCCATCCCTATTCTGAGAGAGTTCTGTCCCTCTTCACTGCTGCTCGTGGTGAACAAGACTCAATCAGGATTCAGAACACCTTCCCAGCTCTGCTGAGGGCAGGGTGCTGAGGACAGCACATCCCCCGTGCTGCTGACAGCATCCCAAGAGTTCTCCAGGTGGCAACAGCAGACATGAGGAAGCAGCAGCTCTCCTCTACCATTCTCATCACACCTACACAGAATCAGTTTTCAGTGGGCAGCGAGGAGACAGACAGCACAGAATTCCAGAACTGTCTGGGTTGGAAGGGACCTTAAGGCTCATCCAGTGCCACCCCCTGCCATGGGCAGGGACACCTTGCACTGTCCCAGGCTGCTCCAACCTGGCCTTGGACACTTCCAGGGATGGGGCAGCCACAGCTTCTCTGGGCAACCTGAGCCAGGGCCTCCCCACCCTCACAGGGAAGAATTCCTTCCATATACCAAATCTAACCCTGTCCTACCACAACAGGCTCTTGCTTCTGTCAGGCTTTAAGCAGATCCCCCACAGTGCAACACCTGAATCTCTGCCAGCTTTGCACAACTGCCACCTTACCCAGGTGTTGGGGAAAAGCCTTAAAATCAGACACCTCTGTCCAGTTTCATGCTTCATCAGGTTTGTTGACTTAGTATTAAATTTTGGTCTCTCAAGCTTGCGAGTCACAATGTGCCAAGTGTAGGGGCCCAGAGAAGGTGCCTTTAATCACAAGAAATTACAGACATTTGAAGTAAAGACCCACACAGGCAACACAAGAGGGAATCACGTATCTCCCTCATCAACTACAGCAAGTCCAGCTGGCTGGTCACTTCTGAGAAAGTGAAAGAAATGACAATACATTTAAAAATAAATGAGGTCTGGCATCCCAGCTACAGAATTCCTGTAGTCAAGCGCAGAAAACCAGGCAATACACAGGAGAACTTAACAGTGCCCATGAGAAAAGAGTTGGATTACTTGGAATTTACAAAGACAGAAAGATGCCATTTCGAAGTTAGCAGAAACACACTTAAAACGCACAGAAAAGCAGCGAAAACCTCCCTAAAGCACCACCAGAGACACGCCAGGGGCAGGAATGCCACCTCTGGCAGGAGCCTGGTGCCAACCAGCGGGGCCAGAGTCACAGACCCATCCGTGCTGGAAGCGCCCACCCTGTGCCCCAGCCCGGGGCTCCGAGCCCCTCGGACACCTCCAGGCACGGGAGTCTAATCACCCCTCCCGGGAAGACCGACGCAAACCTCCCCTCACGGCTGTGAAGTGGCGTGAGGAGTGAGCGGGGCCAGAGTGCCCGGGCAGTGCTCACCGGCCCCGGCTGCCGCCCCCTGCTCCCGCCGCCTCCGGCCCCTCCCCAGCAGNGGGGGACACCGGGAGGCTCGGAGGGGACAGCCGGGGGATAGCGAGGGGACACCCGGGGGGACAGCGGGAGGGGCAGGGATGGCGCGGGGCTGGTGCCATCAGCTCCGGCCCCCGCCCAGCCCCAGGCCCGGCTTGGTTCAACAAAACCCGGCGGCTGTGCCTTCCCGGTCTGCCACGGCCCCGGGTGACGCTCGAAGGGTGGAACAGCCCGGAGCGGCTGTGGGTGAAAGGCGGGTCTGGTTTTAATTGTGTTTCAGCAGTTTGCCGGAGTTGAGGTTCGGGCAGGACTGGGGCTGCCGTGAAAGGCCTTGGTTGTGCCTCTGCCGGACTCGTGAAGCAGCGGGTGAGTCACAGCGCTGCTCGGGCAGCAGAGGGTTCTTGGGCAGAGTTACAGGACAGCTCAAAATACACTTCTAGAGGCCAGTAGCTATAAACACATGTAAATCTATAGAATTAATACTGTCAGGTTTCACATGTTCATCTCTCATGCATATCAATCTGCAATTCCTTTTAATAGTGTTCTTTTCGGGTAAAAGTTCTGTGGTTGTAACCCCTCTTTTGGGTGGATTAGGAAAATCCTGGTTTTCCGTAAAAGTTTAAGCTGAATAGGCATTAGATGAAAACCAGAGCAGGAGTGCAGACTGAGCTGCAGCTCCCTGGCTGGGGATGTTGTTAGGAAGAGCATCTGCTTTGTGTCACAGGTTGAGCTGTCCTCCCTGCTGCGACATGGACAGCGAGGTGCAGAGGGATGGCAGGATCCTGGATTTGATCGATGATGCATGGAGGGAAGATAAATTGCCCTACGAGGACGTGGCCATCCCTCTGGTACGTGCATTGCTGCTTATCAATCTGAGTTAAGGCTGCTGTGTTTATCACAGCCCCTTCCAAGGAACAGCACAGGGTATTGCTTGTGGTGCAGCTAATTTGTACAAAAGGCTCCTGGGATGGATCTGACTCTTTCCTTGCCCTACATGCCAGGCAGTCCTGTGTGATGAGGATGTGGATGTTCCTGTCTCCCTTTCCCTGACCAGTTGCTGAGTCTTCTCAGAACTGGACTGTCCTTCCCACTGGACTGTTCTGGGTTTGGCATCAGGGAGGAGGAAAATCATCTTTTCTCTCTGCTTCCCTTTCTTGTTCCTGGTGTTTGAAGTGATTTCCCAGTTGACCTGGAGAACAAAGAGGTTCAGTCTCACACTGACAGTCAGGGTCTTGGTTATGCTTTATTTCCACTTCCTGAAATTCCATTAAGAGAAGCTGAAAAATGTTCATAATCAGTCTTTTCCAGATCCAGCATTGCTGTTGCCAGTTCAAGGATAGCAGTGAATGCACTGGCACCTGCAGCACTGTGTCCAAGGTATGGCAGCTGTCCTTCCATCCAGGGCACAGCTGCAAGTCTGGAGAGGGACAGTGAGGGGAGAAGCTGATCCCCAAAAGCCCGGAGCTGAAGCGTCAGATCCCCCACACTGACACCTTTCCTTAGCTATTTTGAAACTTCCATTGAAATGAGGTAGCTGAGGATTTTCCCTTTCCTTGCTCTCTCTGGGACATGAGCTTTGCCCTGGCTAGCACTGACAGAGCAGTTGTGGGGGTCATGGGGTGCTGGTTTCTTTCAGCACAGAGACATTTCCAAATTGTGACATGGCTCAAGCACTTGCCCTTCCACAACTGGCTTTTCAGAGAGGGCAAGGAGCAGCTGCACAACTCCAAAATCCATATATACAGCACATGTTTTCCTGCCAAGACTTGGGCTTGAGGGAAGGATCTTGCAGAACTGTAATTGTCAGATAAAAGAGGCCAAACCCCTTCCAGTCCCTTACAGATGGCAGCCCCAGAGCAGGAAGCCTCACCAATTGACAGTAGAAAGAAGAGCCTGGCTGTGGATATAAACATCTCCAGGGATGGGATTGGCTCTGACTGTGTGGTAAAATGAGCCCAAATTCACAGGAGACTTACTCAGAGGCACCATAAAGGAGCAAACAGAATGTTTTGGGCCTGTCCTGAGTGTTTGTTCCGGGGCTCACTCAGGAGATTCCTGGGAACTCATATGCTGTTTTCAATACTGAAGCCTTTCAGTTACATCATCCTGGGGTTTCCAGAGATCCAGAACTCAGAAATCCTGCCCAGATGGATCTGGCAGAATAGCACACCCTCAGTGTGACCACACCAATACAGCAACACAGGGAACAAATGACGGAAGGAAAATGAAATCTCTGTTAAACTGTCCCTCCTCCTTACCATGCCATGAGCAGCTGTGTCACACCTGGTAAGCACCTCTGACTTCTGTTGGTCCAGCACAGCCACACCTGAGTCCAGCATGCAGAGAAGGAGGATTTCTCACCTGCCATAGGAAAGTAATGTGTTACAGAACCAGCTGTCTCAATAACAGCTGTAATAACTGCAGTATCTGTACTCTTTGGCAACAGCAGAAGCAGCACATTGCAAACAAGCCCTGGAATAATTGCATTGTACCGTTATTTACTTACTTTGCATTTGCTATATATTCTCCTTCACGGCGTGTGCAGTCTGAGTGTATAGCAAGGCCCCAGGGTCCTGGAAAACCAATTTACCTTTCAGATTAAGCACCATATTCCTGTGAAAAGAACATTGTTCGTAACGGGGCTCAGTAATATTTTTAAGTGGATCAGTATGTATGATATTTATTGTTGGGATGCACCCTCCGGTCTCGTTTGTGGATTTTTGTATTTATCCATACAAAGTCTTAACAACCTGCTGCTTTCAGGAAGTGCATTATGTGTGAAATGAATTGTACCTCTGTTTTGGTCTCAGAATGAGCTCCCTGAACCAGAGCAAGACAACGGTGGCACCACCGAGTCTGTGAAAGAGCAAGAAATGAAGTGGACAGATTTGGCTCTTCAGTATCTCCATGAAAACGTTCCACCCACGGGAAACTAGGGAATCAGTGAGATGTCATGCAGCAGATGCATGAATGCAGTATAAAAATGTTTTTCAGCTGACCATTGTTGTCATAAGGTGCTCTAAGGAGGGAACAGCATTTCTGAAACACTCGGATTCCAGCGGTGGTTCTGCTCATAGCAACCAGTTTAAAATGTGATGAGTGTGAAATAGCAGAGGCTCTCTGACACATCCGAGCTAAAAGCAGAACGTTTCACTTATTTATTTCATGTTTTCTGTTAAATTGTTCTTAACTTGGTGCCAATTGTGATCTTAAATGCTTTCTACACATGATTAAAAAGTATTTTTTACTGTCTCGTTTTCTTACTGATTTCAGAGCTCACAGTGGGATCATTGTCTAGGACTCAGTGCACAGACCCAAAAAACTGTGAGTGAGTTGTTACCATCTTTTATTGGTGTGAAAGGTTGGCCAACAGATCCAGGAGCTGGAAGTAACCTGCAAACAGGTGGTTACTTGAACTGCTGCTCTCAGGATCTGGTGGTGGTGGTGGAGATCATCCCCCACTGAAAGTGAGAGTCGCTGGGATGAGCCACCTCAGAAGGGAAATGGAAATCCAAGGAAAGAAACAAGTAGAGTTTAGCTTCAGGCAACAAATTGTTACCTCCTTTTTTGCCGAGAAGAAAGGCAAGGTTCTCTTGATTTCTCTCATTTTATCTCTGATTTTCAGATGTCTTTTGCAACAGGTAAAAGCCTTCTGTTCCTCTTCATGTTTCACTCTTGGACTGATTCCGTCTCACCATTGGCAGAACTTCTTGCTATGGAGAAAATATTTTGACAGAGTTTAGGATTACTGGTGGAGGTGAGAAAGGAACTGGAAAGAAAACAATGTTTAAATTATGTTCTTTTGCCAGTGCAGCAGGAAAAAAAAAGCACTGTCCTGGAGCTTCCAGGCTCCACAGAAGTTCTTCGGTGTCTTTTCTCAATATTTATCTTTTTCAAAATAACAAACCCCAGGTTTTCCTGGGTGATCCGTGACTGCACCAGACAAGCAGTACACACTTGTCTGAACAAGAAGGAGCTGCAGACAGCCAGCAGGGAGAATTAAGGATTGACCCAAGAATTAGCAAAGTCAAAAAGCTTAGTATGTACAGCATGGACCAAAGAGCAGCTATGCAGCTGGGAGCTGTAATAGCTCAGCTCCTCCTTGGATCGTTACCAGGGGGAAAAAGCACAGCCTGTGCTTAATGAGGTAGTTCCGATCCTCCCTACATTCCCTTTCCCTGGCCTACGTTAGAGGAATTCGCTAAGAAAACATCAGCCAAAGCTACCACCCAGCTACCACCTCTCCAGCAGCCACCCTGCTCTCTCTTCCCCCACCCTTTTACTACCACCCTCATCTTCCCAATTTTGCCACTATATCTTGCAGCTCCTACTTCAAACTTCCTTTCCTCCCCCTGCCAGTTGTCTTTGCTTAGCCATCTTCTTCCTCCCACCCAGTGAGGATAAGAAAAAGCTTTTCTTACTTGAATTAGAGCTGAATTCGTGAGGCTCCAGCAGGTCTGTGAGAAAAGGTGGTGGGAATGGCAGTTGTATGAGTGTCATCCGAGGCAGCAGTTGCTTGGGAGCCCTGTGGAGAGCCAGACTGCCTCCAAGTACCGTCCCTTTGTCACGACATAGCACTGTGCACCCACCTGCTGCCCGACAGGACAGGGCGGGTGGGCTAGAAGGGGCTCCAGAGAGCAGGAGGGACATGGGAGATCAGGGATCATCCTGAACTCTCCAAAGGCAGAGTGAAACCCAGCGCTGGCCCTGCCCAGATGCTTATCAGACATGCACTGACACCTACAACCTTCCTGACATTCTTTGCAAAAGACAAATAGGCAATAATTTCCGTGGTTTCAACACATGTAGTGAAATTGCTGCTTACAGCATGATACCAACCCATTCATGTCTTTTTGTGTCTTTGATTAGTCATCTCCCAGAGCAAACTATATTTAAATTAAGGAAACCTGCTAGAATAGAAGGTGCCCCACCTGTTTTAAGAAGAAGCTTCAGTTGTATAACTAAAGGTTGGTCTTCGTTCCTTGGTTGGTAACTTCCTCCTTACACCACACCTACTGTGACTGGCAGGGGAAAAAAAGGGAGCAAATTGCTGTTAGAGCCAGCCAAAGAAAGTGTGGGATCCTTAAAATCTCTTACCTGCAGAAGTTCCATGTGGAAGCCCATATGCTGAGGCTGTGTGTTGTGTTCATCTACCTTTTGCACGAGGTGAAAACAGGTAAGAAATGAACCATTTGTTTTGAATGTTTTTGTCAAATATAACACACTCTCTGCACTTTCCAGAGGCATGAATGTATCTGCCCTCTCTGTAGGGTTTCTCACTAGCATTACTTATTTTGGCAAAGCAAAATATACAGGTTACATGGATGTAGTCAGTTCTAAGAGTTCCAAATGTAAAACCAGAAGTATTTTTTTATTATCTTTTCCTCCCTGTGCAAACATTTCTCTTACACAAGTACCAACCATCGACACTGAAAATGTCATTGGAAACCTTCAGAGAATAATGATTTCTTTTCAGGGGTGTTGTGTATGACAGAGGCGAAGGATGAATTACCATTTATGAACAGTGAGCTCCATTTGATATCCTCACAGCCCTACAAGAAGCAACCTGTGTAACAATAAACAAATGTACTGCCTTGCGTTAGCATACACAGGGGAGCAAGTCAAGTTACAGCTCTCTGCTTTGTAAGGAAAACAAACAGGGTTAAAAAAACCCAGTATTCTTAAAAATACTCACTTGTATTTCATCGGGACCTCTGGAGGAATCTCGGGGTCACTTTTTGCTTGGTTTGTTTAACATGCTGTAGGAAATGTAGTCACAAGAAGTGGGAAAAGAGAATCATGTGAAAAGCCACTGAGGAAACCCAGAGAGCTATTGAGGATCAGTTTCAAAGGAGGAGAGCACACTCTGTGGAAAAGTGATGGAATATTTCACTCATGTTTTGTGGTGTGGCTGTGAAGCTGTGGCTGCCCCATCCCTGGAAGTGTCCAAGCCAGGTTGGACGGGGCTTGGAGCCACCTGGGATAGTGGAAGGTGTCCCTGCCCAGGGCAGGGGGGTGGAATGAGATGAGCTTTAAGGTCCCTTCCAACACAAACCTTGAGACCAAAGATGTCCAGCTCCCAGGCAGGTACAAGGATTTAACACAGTTTTATGCCCCCTGCTACATGTGCTGGGACATCAGAGCACCTCACCCAGCAAATGAGAGTTTGCCTCCTGTATCAAAGAACTGAGCAGAAGGAGAATGGGAACTGCCAGAGGCTGCCTGGCAAGCTAATGGCCAAGGCAGGGCTGGACGTGAGCTAATGGGAGGCTGGGTTAATTGCCACATCCATTCACCTTTCCTGGAGGGCTGTGTCTGTTGGACACGGGTTAAGTACAGGGACAGGGTGTAAATTTCCACCTCACTCATTTGCTGGCAGACTTAATCTCAATAAGCCACTTAGTCCAATCACCTTGGAGTTCCAAAGGCACTTCCAGCCATTTGGTTAGAGGTCACTGTGCTCATCAGAAGAAAGAGCAAAGCCAGGATAACCAGCCGTTCTTATGTGTCAGGATGAGGCTGGGATGAGCACCAACAAGCCAGAAGAGAAGCTGGCAGGTTTTCTCCCTCTATTAGCACTGATCTGATCTTGTTAATCAAAACAGAGCCAATTAACAGACCCGGTGCAGATACCACAGACCCTGTGGCAGGTATCAGGAAATGCCAACCAGCTCTTTAAAAGCTCCTCTGCACCAGAAGGTTTGGGCTGTTCTGATGACAAACAGAGTGCTCCTCTGGGCAAGTCTCAGCACAGGGCAGCAGATACAGAAACAAATTAAGCAATCAGTGCAATCTTGCACCATATAGAGGTAATTCTTGCCTGGCATTTCTGCCTGTATTGCTACAGCTTCACTGGTGGTAAAGATGATTAACACCACCACATAATACTGCTATACAATAGCTAAAACAATGCCTAGCTTTTAGTAAAACAAAGACAGTTGTATTTTTTTGTGCTGCAGTAACACCTAGAGGACAGTCAGTGAGTCTCACTGTGTGAGCTGGTGCAGATCAGCAAAAATGTTAACTCTGCCAGTTACTTTGAGATCCCCACAATACAAGTGGCATGGGAGAACTCTTGCTGCCGTTTCCCTGGAGCCCCTGGGCACTGTAAGATTGAGGTGAGAGCAGGCTGGCCAGGGGACAGCCACCAGGTCACCTTTCCTCCTGGGAGCAGGGCCCAGAGTCACACTGGGCAAAGCCTTACAGAGGCACAACACCTTCCATTCACAGCCCCCTGGTTAAAACCCATGTTCCCTGGGCCTGGCTGAGGGCTCGTTTCCCACCACTCCTGTCCCACTATCCATATATGTAGTATCATTTATACAGGAAGCACTCCGTGGATTTCAGATGTTAAAATTTATGGTAGCAATTTAAAATATTCAGTTGGACTTAACTGCAACATCCTTTTAGCCTATTAACTTTTATTTCTGGAGCTCCTGGGGCTTCTCCAAAGTAATTAGCAGAACTATGGCAACTGAGCATATTGTTTTATGTGCTGGGCACGTGGCATTTACATATATCACTTTCATGCTCCTGATTTCCAAAGGAGGAGAAAAGGGAAAGTTGCTCATAGAAACTGTGAGAGTTTCACCATTCAGAAGTTAAAATGCAGAATTGCTGGGGCACAATTAGCTTAGAGCTGCAGATGTTCTAGGCCTTTCTACCTACTGCATAGCCATTTAAGCAACAAATTTCGGGAAGATTCCCCTAGGAACTGCAGCCTGAACAATTATTGCAGCCCAGGGCTTGTGTGTGAGACACTCTCCCACACAAGGTCCTTCATTAAGAGGATTTGGGGGAAAGGACTGTGAGCCAGAAAGAGGCAACTAAACCCGGGAGTGCCTTCAGGAACAGTTTGTGTCAGGGGACAGGTATTCCATACCCTGCCAGTGCCCTGTTGGAGCTGTATTGGGCTCTGAGGGCTCAGCTGCTGCTCTGCTGGAAAAGCAGAGCACAAAGACAGGCTTTGCAATGGCACAGACCATCTAGACATAGAGCAGGACTTACATCAAATTCAGTTAATCTTCAGCTGTGTACAAGGCACGATCAGTGACATCTCACGCAGTCCAAGGGTGCCCCTTTTGCAATCAGGAATAGCAGAGCTGCATCTGCACATACAAACAAAGCACTGAGCTGCCCCTCATGCAGCAACATCCTCTGCAGCTTGGCAGCTCCAGGCTGGATGGACAAACCAACCTGTTCACCCTCAAACCTGTCCAGAGCACCTGGGTGTGCTCTCAAAGCAACACAGCAACCATCCCAGTTGTCAGTCCCTAAAAGTGCCCGAGAGAGAGGCCATGCTCTCTCCCAGCTGCCGGGGGAAGCAGGACTGCGGTGTTCCAGGGAATGCTGCTCCAAGAAGGGCCACACTCGACGCCTGTGCTCCAATATGGCAAGAAAACCTAAGCTCCAAGGTAACTGCAGTCATGAACATGAGAGAGGAGAGAAGCAACCCCAGCTCAGCCAACTCCCAGCACATGTCCCTGCAGCTGTGCAGGGCTGGCAGGTCCAGCAGGTGAAAGCAAACACTCAGGTGCTAAACTCCAATTGCCACACTCTTTTCAGATCCCGGGGACTCATGTCCTGCATTCACAGCCCTCAGCTTTGGAAACGCTCTGATAGGGACAGACCTGAAAGTGAAGCTGCTGCTCTACACCCAGCAGAACCCAACCTGTGCCAAGGAGCTCCATTCAGCACCCTCCGAGTACCTAAATGTGACCAAGAAAACGACCTTCATCGTCCACGGGTACCGACTCACAGGCTCTGCCCCGGTCTGGATCCTCGACCTGGTACATCTCTTGCTTTCTGTGGAGGATATGAACATCATCCTTGTGGACTGGAACCATGGGGCAACAACTCTCATCTACAATTATGCTTCCAGCAAGTGCAAAAGAGTTGCTGAGATTCTCAAGAAACTTATTGATGAAATGTTGGTAAGTTGGATGTTCACACTATGATATAGTCATCAAGGCACAGTATGTAAAGGGCACAAAGGAAGTGTTTGAAACCAGCAGGATGTCTGGGAATAGAAACTCCTAAAAATGAATGCATTAATTTTTGCGGCTATGCAGCAGTGCCAAATCCTACCCTCGGACTTGGTACTTTGTTGCAATACTCAGTTTACACTCTAAGTCTCTACATTTTCTTAGTACAAAACCCTACAGACATTTTCCCATACATAGGAACTTTACTTCAACTTTCTGTATGTTCAAAAGTCAATGTAAGGGGATCAGCTGCAGTTCACAGCTCCTCTGAGCTGTTGCACAGGCAATGATGACACTGGATAATTAGGACCATGGTGTCTGCAAATTCCTTGCTGGAACCACATGTGGGACAACTGGAATTTTACTCCCATGACTCATGAATGGTTCCTGTCTACAGTGTCCTGAGAAAATGCAGTCACTGCCTGAACTGTTCTCATCCCAGCTCTCAGGTGTAGGCCTCAAACAGGAGTGCTGGCTGTGCTGTGGGACTGCCAAAGGGGGAATATTTACACTGAGCAGAACACACCAAGGGAAAATGTGGGAGAAGCAGGGAGATGCCTTTACATTCCTCCTCCTGTTACTTTTTATGCACCTAAATTACATGACCATGGGTACCTTTAAACCTCAGATTGAAGGAGCATCCCTTGACTCCATGCACATGATCGGAGTGAGCCTGGGAGCACACATCTCCGGCTTTGTGGGACAGATGTTTGGCGGTGCCCTTGGAAGAATCACAGGTGAGCCTTCCTCCCTCAGCCCTTTTCCCTGGAGGAGGTGCCACGCTCATGGCTTTGTGTTGCAGGCCTGGACCCAGCGGGCCCCTTGTACCGGGGAACACCCCCCAGTGAGAGGCTGGACCCCACAGACGCACAGTTTGTCGATGTCATTCACTCCGACACCGATGGTATGTGACATTCCATCTCTGCACCTCTATAAGGAAACCTGGGGACAAACAGGGAGCATGGGAAAGTGGGTGTGCTGGTGGGAAGCACTGCCCAGGACAGCAGGCCCCTACACCCAGGCCCCTACACTGGTGCTGGAAGGGCTCTGGGGTGCTGTGTTGCCCACACCATCCTCTTCCTCCCCTTGGGAGCTGCTGACTTACTTGCATTCCAAAACATGCTGCTGAATTACAGCAGTTCTAGCCTGGTGGCCCATGAATTACAAGGACTTAGGCACCTGCAGCACACAGTCCACACTTACATCCCCATCTCGGGGTCAGGCTGCACCCAAGCACGCAGCACCTCCAACGCTGGTCCCACAGCTCAGTGTCCTGCACAGCAGATCAGTTATCCCAAACCCATGGCTCCCTGCAGGATGCTTCTGGTCTCCATCCCACCTACCCTGAGCTAAACCTTCCTCTGGGGTGAATCTGGACTCTCCCTTGTCCCTCTCCTTTCCCAGATGCACAAGCAAGGCCAGCAGTGTGATGTCAGCCCTCTGCTCTGCTCCCAAGCTTTCCCACCTCATTGCTTCTCCCAGCCCTTTCAAAAAGTCACACTTAGCAGCATGGCAACATCCGGCTTTCACATCTCTTTTCCTCTCCTGCACACAGTGACACAAACCCCCAATTTTTGTACTGTTGCACACACAGACATTTGAGGTATTCGACACCATTACTAAAATGACCCGTCTGGGTCACAGCCCTTTGGCCTGCTGCCTCAACAGATGGATGACATTAATATTGCTGCACAAGTAAGCAACCTAGACCTAAATAACTTCTTTTTTTTCCCCCAGTCAGGTTGTTATCTTTCCTCTTGTGCATTTATGGTTTAATATTGCCTCTCCTGAGCCCTGGTGTTTATTGACTTTTGCCAGGACTGGGTTACAGAGAAGCACTAGGCCACATCGACTTCTACCCCAACGGCGGGACCGACCAGCCGGGCTGTCCACTGACAATATTTTCTGGTAATTAATCCTGCCTTGAACTGCACAAACCCCGACAAAATGTTTCCAATCAGAAAGGGAGGAGAAAGCCAGAGAAACATCATCACTGCTTAGAAAATACATGAAACTCATATTCTAGGAAAGCCTCAGCAGCAAGAACTGATGTGACAGGGGTTCAGCTGACGTGCACCAGGCAGGTGTGAGAGCTGTGGTGACATTGCGATGCCTCTGTCACAGTGCAAATGGGATCAATTCTCTGTGCAAAAAGTCATCAGGTAAATTTGTGCCTTTGTTTCTTGGCTGTATTCAGAAAACCCGGGGGATTTGTTGTTTTCAATTACTTAGAGCACACAAAAGCCCAAGGACTAGCAGTGGCAAGAACCACTTCAGAAAGTGGGTTAAATCTGAATGTTGAATAGGCAGCTATAGCAAGTCTTGCACCTTCCCTGGCTGACTGACAGCACAGCCTGGAAGGTACAGCCCTAGTTTTGAACCAAAGAAAGCTTTTTTCCTTTCAGCCTGGCAGCTGAACTGGTTTGATGAAAGCTGAATGAAGATGATACCTCAAAGAAGAAAAGGTCACATTGTGAACTCAGCCCTCATCTGACCTAAGAGAATCTAAATGGCAGACCAGCCTGAACGAAAAATCCCTAGCAAATGAGGCTTCACTCATTTTGCTGCTCATGCAAAACCTCTTTTATTAGCTACGTCTTTCTAGAGAGTTTTAAACACCAAAATGGAAGATCATGTGCAAAACTAAAAGCAATATCCAACTGTCAGGCCTGAGCTCAGAGAGGAGAGGAAAACACCCAAGATAGAACTGGATCCATAGCTGGATCCTCTGACACTGCAGGAACCATATGAAAAAACATGTTTTTAAACCCAAAATGACAAGAAGAAAAGCAAAGCAGACATGGGCAGAGCTGAGCGCACTCAAAGGGGGAGGCTGGGACCCAGTTACTGTTCTGCCACAGCCCAGTGCTCCCCAGTGCAATCCCCTGGGTTCAGACTGGTCAGTGACTGTCCACTGGTGTGTCCTGTGGGCATTAATCCTGTTTCCCTGATGAGTGAGGATTGCTAATGAAATATTTCTTCCCTGTGTATGATTAAGGATTGGAGTATTTTAAATGTGACCACCAGAGGTCTGTTTTCCTGTTCCTGTCCTCCCTGACACAGAGCTGCAACATCACTGCATATCCCTGCGACTCGTACAGGAACTACAGGAATGGCAAATGCACCAGCTGCCAAAGCTTCTGGCCTATGCCATGCCCCATCCTAGGTAAGGATCCAGGGAATGCTGGTCCATCCTGAACACAGAGCTCTCTGCCATCACTGTAACTCACAGCATGATGTTTTGCTAAGGGACTAACACAACACAGTGCTTTGCAAAGCCATCTAAGTTATTTCCACTGAGGTTTTTGAGGACTCTCCTCAACTTCAAAGAGGCCTGAGAAACCTCCTCGCTCTTTGTACCGTCACATCACATTGTGATCTAGAGCAGAAACCCACAGCTAAAGGATCCAGAACTAGAGAGGCCAAAACAAGACCTGTGATCTTTACAGTCACAGAAACAATGAATTACCCTTTAGTTGCAGGGTTTGAGGGATAGGGGCATGTTCTTGCTAAAATAGAGTATTTTCTAGTAAATTCTGAGCCCCACAAACCCCTCTGTACTCTAAAAGGAATGGCAGAGGGGTGAACAGAGGGGATTCGGGATCCACAGAGGTGTCCCAGGCTGGGTGTGACAGCACAGCTTTAGGCTGCCAGCTCTGAAAGGTTAATGCTAAAACACCTGACACTTCCAGAAAGAAATGTGCAAAGCCAAGGGGATGGGTTTCATTCTGCACTGCAAAATGAAGTCCTTCTTGACCATGGATAGCAGATGTGGAAAAAGATCAGCCTTGAAGTAAGTGCTGGACAGTAACCTGGCATTTTCAGTCTGCAGGGTACAGGAGGATGAGTCACAGTGTGACCTGGCAATACACTACATAATTCTGAAACACTTGCTTGTTTTCAGCCATTTACTTACTCATCTACCTGTGCAGTAACTCGGTTTCCTTTTCCAACTGTCACCTGCAGGTTATTATGCCCATGAGTGGAAAAGCTATTTAACACAACACAGCCATCAAGTGACGAGTATGTTTTTCGATACAGGGGACAAAGAGCCATTTTGCAGTAAGTGACTGGGATTTCCGAGATGATTTTTCTTTGTGCCTTGCCTCCTTCAGCAGCAGCCAAGTAGAGATGGTCAGGTCAGAGCCAGCATTTGAGAAACAACACCAGTGGCTGCTGGGAGGCACAGGGAAAAGGGGAGAATCAGATGGATAAAAGGTTTCACTGAGGTTTCTCCTTATCCTTATGTGATCCTTATGTGATCACCAACACACCAAGGGACTATGGCGTGAGCTCCAGTGCTGGTCAGCAAGTGAATTCAGACTTACAGATCAAAGCAAAAACAATTCTGCTCCATGACAGAGATGACAAATGACAGATGCTGGGAACAGAAATGGAGGGGCTCAGAGGGGGACAGGAGAAAGAAAGAGCAATTTGGAAGTGAAGGGGGAAGGCAGGGAGTGAAATGAGGTGTGCTGAGAGCCATACAGAGAGGCCATCCTGCATGGATAACCCTTCCTGTAGTGCTTTCCTGACACCTCTTAGTGTTTTTGTTAAAAAATCTCTGCAAAAGGAGATCTTAGAGATAAATTGAAGGGGTTGTATCCATCCTTCACCTGCAGCTCCATTTCCAGACAGGCCTGGACAGCAGAGTGAGCCTGCCAGATCTAACCACGCTTGTTCTCTCTTCTCCCCTCAGTTTATCACTACTTTGTGGATATTATCACATGGAACAAAGACACCAGGAGAGGCACATTCAGCATTGTACTAGCTGATGAGACTGGGAAGAAGGTGAAATCCAAAGTTAATCCGTAAGTCTTACTGATCTGATAATGTGTCAGTGTCAGCAAATCACTGGGAACAACAGCAGCTGTGAGGAGGCGAGACATCCTCCTCCATTCCCTGCTGCTACCTGCTAGTGCACACACCTATGGAATTCCCACAGCCTCCCCCCTGACAGCCCAGCCCTTTGGTTTGGGCCCTTCTCATCCCTCTTAAGGACTGAATGGGACAATCTCAGCCAGAGGCACAGCTGGCCTAGGTTTCCACTAAAGCAGAAGGAAAAATATCTCCCCCTTTCCTTCTCCTTCCAGAGAGTGTTCTGTCCCAGCTCTCAGTGCCCAAAACAGCAGGGGCAAACCTGGGCCTCAATATCTCACATCCAAATCAACTCATTCTCCTTGGAGAGGCAGATTAATGACTGATATTTATAAAGTATGCAAATTCCTGATTGATCTAAACACACTTCAGCCAGACAATCCTGCTCAACTAGTTTTCCCAAGTACGTATCTCTAAGTGCCTATTCCCACAGCCGTATCTGGGAGCTGCTTGCACTGGAGCAATCAGCATCTCTCCCACACCAAGAGCAGTGCAGATCCCATGCCTATCTCAAAGTGACTCAATGTTCAGGGCTGTACAGACAACCAGGCACAAACATCACTTGGGTTGGGTCCACTCACGATCAAAGCAAAATCACAGGGAGGATCCTGGTTTGGGACAAACAGCATCAGAGCTCTGTGTCCCCACTCCTACCCCAAATAACTCAGTGCAGAAATAGCTGAGCAGGTTCACATCTGGAGACCTGGATCCACACCCACCTTCTGCAAATCAGAACCCAGTCCCAAGCTCTGCCCTCCCCCCCAGCTCTGTTTCTAATGTTACATGGAATACATTAAACCTGGTGCTGTTCCCCTGGTGACTCTCTGACACCCTCCTCTGCTTTACCTTTAGAGAAGCTGCCACCTTCCAGCAGTACAACCGAGTCACTTTGCTCATTGGATTCGACCAGGATCTGGAAAACGTAGAGAGAATTTCCTTGACGTTTTCCACAGGATCTGTCATTGGCCCGAAATTCAAACTCAGGATTCTCCAAATGAGGTTTGAGTCACTCACAAACCCAGAAAGGTGAGCAGTGATTTGCAAACAAACCATTTATGTTGTTCCAGACTGGACAGAAGTAAAACCTCCCAGACTCCTGGCCTGGCTGAGTTTGTGCAGAAGGTTTATTTCACATTTAATAATTCTCATACACCTTGGGAATAAATTCCAGCTTTAGTAGATTCCCACTGCTGAATACCTGCTGTAAGGTATTAATTACCTACAGAGGCTGTCTTATTGTACTGAAAATATGTCACTTGTGTTGTAACTCTGCTGTGGTCTGACATCTTAAACTTTGGTCAGGAAAACGACCTTTGAGAAGCTGCCCAGGCCTGAACTCTGGGCTGAAGGGAAATGCAGCACTCAGGGAAGCACAGATGCCCAGCATGAGCTACACATTTTATATCCCAGTCAATTTCTCTGGCCAGACAAGACAGGAGATTAATTTACTCCTAGAATTCCAGCAACAGGGAGCTGCTGGATGTTCTGCCCCAAACCCCTGACTGCTGCCACAACATCATGAGGTACCTCCCAGCTCACTGCTGATGAGATTTCTTCAGCTGCTTCAGTCGCCACGTTAACCTCTGTCTGCTCTGCAGCCCTACCCTTAAGCTTCCCTAATTCCTAGGGCACCTTTGGAGGATGGGAATTTTGGCCTGAGCTCAGCTCAGAATCTCTTAGGCTGACATTGTGTGCAAGGACAGTTTGTGGACATCAAGCCACATTGTGCTTTAAATAGGGGTTAAACAAGGGTTGCATATCCCAGAGTGAGGAGGGTGAAGCCAAAACGTTCAGGACTTTTAACATATTTAGTAATCAGTCACTGCCCTGGAGAGGGATGTCCTGCCCTCTCTCCTCCCCTGTTCCAGGGCTAATGCCCCAAGTGAACGCTTTAGTATCTCCTGGTTTTTGGCTGGACCAGCTCCAGGCCGGATCGGTGCCTGGCCCCAGCTCAGAGCAGCAGAATTCCTCAGGCTGGGAGTGGGGGAGCAGCAGGACCAGGCGGGTGAGCTGGAAGGACCATCTTGCTGGTGGACACCCAAGCGTGGCCTGGCTCAAAGGGAACCGGGGACTCTGCAGCCAGTGCTCACTGCGGGGACACTTGTGTTCGGTTTTCTCCACAAGCAAAAGATAGCGTAGAACAGAATGGTAGACTGCTCAAGGTATCACTGGCTTCCTTAAAGCCAACCTCCCTTAGGTGGGCTTTGGTTCTCTTGTGTTGGTAGCAGGGTGGCAACAGGTTAGGTAACAGGTTTGGCTAGGTTGGGTGATAGGTGATAGGTTGGACTCGATGATCTCCAACGTCTTTTCCAACCTTACTGATTCTGTGATTCTGTGATTTTACGTAAGCCTCCAGCATATGGGGAGATTCTACTGGGCAATGACAGGAAAAAGCCGTTTTTTCACTTTTGGCCCATGTTTTCACACAGACCCCAGCTGTGCCGATACGACCTTGTCCTGATGGAGAACACCCAGACAACCTTCAAGCCCATCCCGTGCTGAAGCAGGAGCTGCGCCCGTGTGGGGACTGCCCTGGCGGCATCCGCACCCCCCGTGGAGGGGCTGAAGGAGAGACAATAAAACCGGGGCGACGCGTGTATTTAAAACATGGTTTTAATGCGTGTGTTTAAACCGTGCGCCGGCGCCGAGCNCGGCCGCCACGGCCGCGCTGTGGCTGCTGTCGGTGCGGCTGAGCGCGGGGCAGACGCGCAGGTGGGTGCGAGAGCCGGGGCTGCCCCTGTGTGCGTCCCTCTGCCCGCCCGGGGCTGCCCGTGTGTCTCTCCCCCCGCAGGGCGCTGCGGTTCCCGGCGGACCTGGAGGAGCTGCGGGATTTGGCCGAGGCGCTGCGGGACTACGAGCGGCAGCACCGGGGCGCGGCGCTGGCCCTGTTCTGCGGCGCTTACCTGTACAAGCAGAGCTTCGCCATCCCCGGCTCCAGCCTCCTGGTACGGGCGGGGGCAGCGCGGGGCAAAGTGCGAGGCCGGCGGGTCACGGCTCGGCCTGGAGGGGCCAAGGGGGACCGGACCGGATCGGCCCTGCACCTCGGGAGCAGTAACAGATCCGGGGATGAGTGCCGCAGAGAGGCTCCGCTGGGAAGGACCTGGGAGCACTGGGGGGTTGGGTGTGAGCCAGCCGTGTGCCCGGGGGGCCGGGAGGGCCGAGGGGATCCGAGGAGGCATCGGGGAGAGCGGGGCCACCAGGTCGAGGGAGGTGATCCTGCCCCTCTTCTCGGCCCTGGTGAGGCACATCTGCAGTGCTTGTCCCGTTCTGGGCTCCTCGGGACAAGAGAGACAGGGAGCTGCTGTAGGGCACAGAGATGGTGAGTGGTGTGGAGCGTCTCTCATGAGCCCCCACTGCAGCAGCTGGGCCTGTTTGGTCTGGAGAAGACTTGGTGTGTTAAAAGACAAGACTAAAAAGGGGAATCTTACTAATCCACATAAATATTTCCAAGGTGAGTGCCAAGGGGATGGTGCCAGACACTTTTCAGTCACAGGAGAGCAATGGCCATAAGCTAAACATAAGTTCCACCTCAACATGAGGCTGAACTTCTTTCCATGGAGGGTGGCAGAGCACTGGAACATGCCCAGGGAAGTCACGGAATCTCCCTCTCTGGAGACATTCCAAACCCACCTGGACCCTGCTTTGGCAGAGGGCTTGGACTGGATGACATCCAGAGGTCCATTCCAACCCTGACTGTTCTGGGACACTGTGTCCCCACAGAATGTCCTGGCTGGAGCACTCTTTGGGCCATGGATGGGGCTTATGCTGTGCTCTGTCCTCACGTCTGTGGGAGCCACCCTCTGCTACCTGCTCTCTGCTGCCTTCGGGAAGCAGCTCGTCGTCTACTACTTCCCTGAGAAAGTGGCGCTGCTGCAAGGGAAGGTAAGAACGGGTAGTTCTGCTGACACCTGGAATGTCCTGGGTCAGGCTGCTTTTAGGATCATTTAGTAAAAAAACGAATATGTGCAGGGCATGCAGCAGGTCTGCTAAGGGCACGGTCTAGGAGCAGCTGGTTTTCTGTGGGGAAAAATCCCAGATCCCAAGGAAAATCAGGAGCAAGACAAAGCATTGTTTGGGAAGCCCCTGTGCTCCAGAACTGCTGCCACCCATCCTGTGCAGAGTTGTACAGCTGGAGGGGTTCTGCTGTTGGCTTCCTGATCTCTCATTCAGCTGAGATTCCATTGTCACCACTTCCTTGGAGAGGGCTGGCTCAGCCTTACGCTCCCATACACACATAATGCTGCTGCTTTTCATCAGTTCTGGACTAATTGGCACATTAGAGCAAAACTCACTTTAGTATCATGGCCTTTCCCATGTTACTGCTGTCTGAGGAGCAGAAATAACGTGGAATGTTTCTCTCTTGGCAGGTAGAAGAGAACAGGAGCTCCTTATTTTTCTTCTTGTTGTTCCTGAGGCTATTCCCCATGACACCAAACTGGTTTCTGAACCTCTCAGCTCCCATTTTAAACATCCCTGTGTCCCAGTTCTTCTTGTCCGTCCTCATCGGTAAGGCCTGGGGACACATCCAAGGGGGACAGTGTGACACTGCCACTCATCACTGAGCCAGGGAAGACACAGCAGCAGGGGCAGATCTGGGACTCTGCTCCATTTAACTCTTTGTGCTGCCTGGAGGTCTCGGAGCATTTTGCAAATACGTGTGTTCCCAGTACTGTAAATTTGGATTGACACCCTCGTTCTTTCTGTTCTAAGCACAGGCCCCTGTGTCTGTGTAATGGCCACAAACTAAAACACAGTGAGTTCCACCTCAGCATGAGGAAGAGCTTTCCATGGAGGGTGGCAGAGCACTGGAACAGGCTCTGCAGGGTCTCGCTCTGGAAACATTCCAAACCCAGGATATGTTCCTGTGTCACCTGCTCTAGTTGACCCTCCCTGGGCAGGGGCGTTGGAGTGGATGATCCCCAGAGGTCCCTTCCAACCCCAGCCATTCTGGGATTCTAAGTTTGGTCTTGGGTTAGTGAGGGGCTGCTAACAACTTTCTCCTGCTCTGACTCTTCCAGGCCTCACACCATATAACTTCATCTGTGTGCAGACAGGGTCCATTCTGTCACAGATCACATCTCTGGATGCCATTTTCTCCTGGGACACGCTGCTCAAACTGCTGGCCATGGCTGTGGCAGCGCTGATACCGGGGACCCTCATCAAGAGATACAGCAAGAAGCACCTGAAGCTGGATGGGGACAAGCAAACTCAGGCACTCAATGGCAAAAAGAGCTTGTGATGGCTCAGGGGCCCCAGTTCTGGGGTAAAAGCTGCAGGTCTCTATTCCTGGGGGTTATATTCTGCATGTTCTGTGCCACCAAGAACAGTGGCAGTTTTTAATTGTCCTTCTCATCTCAGAGGAGGTGTAAGGGTCTTATTTTTAATGAATGTTTACCTGTGCATGTATCTGCACGGAGAGGTACAGGGGCTTTGTCACCAGTTGGGTAATGTGCCTGTTCTGTTTAAATCAGTCTCCTGTGTGCCTGAGGGCAGCCCACTGCCAGGGGGACAACAAGGAGCACTGGCAAACCTGAACCCCTCAGTCCCTCCCAGCTGTGGAACATGGGGCAGCAGGCAGGTCCTGCTCCTTCCAGTCCCCCACAGATCAAGTATTTCTGGCGTAAAACTGTTCTGTTTGGTGCAGTGGCATAAGCACCCAGCTGAGGAAGTAATGCTGTTTCAGGATGCAGCTGCAGAAGACTCTTGTTTGATTCCATGTTAAACCAGCACACCCTGCAGCAAAATGCTGGGGATTTGGGCTGCCTCTGTGTACCAGTCGTGTCAGAATACACAAAATTGCTTCTTCAGTCTCTCAGTGGCTGCTACTCCCCCTAAAGACTAAAAGGGAAAAAGAACAGGAACGGTCCTGGCTGGCAGGGATTTGTCCTTGACAAGCACTTTGAAACCTACACATTTGCTCCTGTATAACTGAATGTTTCCCAATAAACAGGTGGGTTCTGTCCCAGTTGCTGGAGAACATACAATCCCGGGATGGTTTGGGTTGGAAGGGACCTTGAAAGATCATCTCATTCTACCCCCAGCCAGGGGCAGGAACGGCTTCCACTATCCCAGGCTGCTCCAACCTGGCCTTGGACACTTCCAGGGATGGGGCAGCCACAGCTTGTCTGGGAAACCTCTGCCAGGGCCTCCCCACCCCATCATCCCCCAGTTATGATATCTGCTCTTTGGGTTTTAGTATTTGCACCTCTGGGTGCAATATTCTGCTCTCCGTGAGTTTTCCCTCTGTTTGGAGGATAAAGGAGCCTTCCTGGCATGGAAAAGGGCAGATGGGAGACCCAGAGCAAGGCTTCATGACAATTATCCCCAAGTCCGTAAGAACCCATTCCCAGATCACCAGACCAGCCTGCAGCATTGAAGTACACTGGCTTTTTATTCCATGCATTGTTTGCTTTGATAGTCATTCTTGTTTCCATCACTGTACACTGGTCAATACAAAAAAAATCAAGTTTGTCTCAGGAATCCACAGAGCAGGGAGGAGGGGATGAACACTACTGGACAGGGCCGAGATGAAACGGGTACTTAACACGACAGTGGGGAGGGCAACATTCAGCTCTGGGAGAAAATCTAGGCTAGTGTTCAGGAGCTGTCAGCAGCCACGAGAACTGGGGCAGGGAACTCGGGATGCTGGAAGGGGAAGCCACGGGTCACTCCTTCCCTGCAAACACGGTGTTACTACAGGGAGGAGGCAGGTCCAGTTACACCCCTGAGCCCCAGACCCTGCTGGGAGAGAGTGCGAGGAACCGCAGCAACATGGGGGTGACATCCGTGCCACTGCAGGGAGGCTTCGCTGAGGAAAACCCCATATAACCCCCTGCAGAACAGACAGTGACCATCCCAACAATGGGGGGTGCTGAGCCAGCATCCAAGCCAGCATCCTGCAGAGATGTGTGTGCAGGGGGAGGCTGGGGTGACACCTCCAGGGGCCTGGGCAAGGAGGGCTGCCCTAGGGGCGTTCCCAGAGGGATGCTGTGTTGGAGGCAGTGGGTAAGAGGAGTGACACCGGACCATAACACCTGGGGGTGTGAGGAAATTAGAGCTAAACGTGGTAGCCTGGAGGGTTCACCTCTGCTTGCCCAGGCTGCAGAACAGGCCAGCGTGTCCCTGGGCAAGGACGGGGAGAGATCAGCTCACAGCCAGGACAGTTGGCCCAGAAGGGTCCCAAAAATCCCACACATCAAAGCTGCTCTGCAAGCCCAGAGGAGCTCAATCACGTGGTGGAGCCTAAGCAGAGACCAGCAGCACCCAAACCCCTCTGGGATCTGCTTATCTGGGATTGAATCCTCACAGGCTGGAGTCCCTGCAGGGACTGACAGGCCTGACCTGGAGGCAGCACCACTTTGGGGCTACCAAGGACACCGGGCTCAGGGAGCCTGCCGGCTCTGAGCAGAGTCTCCACAGGGGCACAGGGCCTGGCATTCTCTGCTGGGGGACACCTGATGGAAGTTTTCAACCTCTCTTTACACCATAGAATGTTACATGCCCACAGTTCTGCACTGGTAAATTCCCACGCCTCTGCCTCCAGCCTCCTGAGTAACCATCTGTGCCACCTCTGCCTCTCACGCCCTGACAGCAAAGCCATCTCTAGCCCTGCCACCTCCTCCTGCCACTGGCCAAGAGACAGAACATCTGGGAGGAGAAAGGAGGGATGGGAAGAGAGAGGAAACAAGAAAGGAGCCAGGAAAGAGCTTCACTGCCCACAGCTTTGTGCCTCCACCCAGAGCCAGCCTTGCTGCTGTGGATGGGCTGAGCAGGTCACTCCCTCTCCAGCAGCCCCTTTGGTCCTGCCTGGGTGATCCACCATGTGGGTGCACTGCTGGCCACCCTGATCTTATACCCACTGCCTGGAGCAATGTCCTTTTGGGTGCCCTTGCCACGGGATCTTGTCACAGTTATTCACTTGGTGACCAATTCAAAAGCCACTTACTCCCCAATCACCATTCCCACCAGTTCAGGGGCTGCCTCCTGCCAGCGACTGCAGCAATGCCCACAAGGAGCCTCCTACAGGGCTGACTGCAGCCATCCATCCCTCTCTGGTCTCTCTCCTGGATATCACGAGAGGCACCAACTCCTGACAGCCCCTGAGCCCAGCTCTGCTCCCACCCCGCCGGCGACCAGGGAGAGGTAACATCACACAAAGGGATTACAATTGTGCTAGCGGCAAAGCCAACCTTCTGATCTACAGAAATAATAATAAATAATAAAATAACATCATAACTTAAGATCTGTCTGTAGTCCAGCTACAAAAATTTAAAAATATGGGATAATTTAACTCATACAATACTGCTCTCTGTATAGGTAAGACATTTTCCTTCACTTTGCCATGAGGCTATAAATTACCACAGTTAAATTCAAACCAATATTTTAACATAAAATGTAAACAAACAAAGCAACAGAAGTACCTGTCCATGGTCCATTCCTGCCATTCACCTCAGGCTGGCTGTGCCAGCACGCTGGGAAGGGCAGAGGGAGAGCTCTTGCAGGGGGACATCAACTAAGGAGGGGGGGGAACGTGCTCTATCATTTTGTTCTCTTTCAATAGTTTTAGAAGAGTAGTGTTTGAAGGGAAGGCACTATGAGTTCTATCAGAAAACATTTTTTTCTCATCTGCCAATGCCTCGGCCTGTCACATACCAGTACTATCCTCACTTTCACCTGCAGAGTTTCAGCTTGGAGGAGAAACAGAGGCCTCGGGGCACACCCGAGACGCAGCCGTGCCACAGCCACCGTCCAATCCCCTGTGCAACCTGTTTTGCACAACGCCTGACATGAAGGGCAGGCAGCTGCTAATGCTTCCAAGAATGTACAGTGAAAAAGGAGACAGAGCAGGGCTGATGCTCTGAGCCAGGCCAGTGATTCCCAGTCTTCCCCCTCAGCACACAGCTCTCTGCTGGTTATCGATGCTGCTGGAGGTGAGAGGCTGCTTCTCCCAGTCCAGTCCAGGCGTCTCCAGTGTCCTCCCCAGAAGGGCTCCATGGAATGTGCTTTCCACGCTTTGCAAGTCCTTGCTTTGCCAACACTGATTGGATTGATTTCTTTGACTGACTGAAACAGACAGGAGGTAAGAGGAGGAAGTAAACTGGGAAATGGCACACTGCATCTGAAAGAGGTTTCCCTGCTCAACTGGAGGTCGACACCAGAGCGGAGCAAGGACGGTGTTAAGAAGTGCTCTGATACCAATTCTGGAGAGGACGAGGTTAGAATAACATTTGCAGGATCGCACAACAAAATGCTGATTAAAAAAAGAAACTAAAAATCCTTAAAATAAAACCCACTATTACATTCCTGGGGATGTATCGACTCAGAAGACCCTGGATGTTAGCACCTCAGTACCAGTTTTCTCCAGGAACATGTCCACCTTCTGATTAAAAATGACCCAGCTGGTTATACTGAAAACGCTTTGTTCACAGGTTACCCTACAGTCAGGTCTTTTTTCTGCTTTTTCTCACTTGATAAGACTGAGTGGTTTAGTTTTCTTGATCTGTTCTCCAATCTTCAGGGCCACGAGGCCTGGTCCCCTGTGCAAGCAGCAAGAGAATCCCTTGTCTGTACACAAAGCTGTCCAGGCAGGACTCCCAGGATGTTTCTTTGTAGTGTGCTTGCTTTCTGAACATTTTTTTTTTTTTGCAACAAGTCTGTATGTCTATAAATACAATCCACTCTTTACAGTAAAAAGTGTTAAAATGTCAAAAAAATAAATATCCATGTTACAGTAACTAGATTATTCAATAAAATACATCCCTGCCATTCTTGATTGAAATGCTCAAAGAGAATTAATTTCATTTGGACATTTTCCAGAGATTCGGGTTATTGCAAATCACTCCTGGGGTGGGAAGGAGAAGCATCTTCTCTTCCTGTAAAGTGTGATGAAGGGGAACGAAGTGGAATCTCGAGGAAATCAAAATGCCAGTATCAGGAAGCTTTGGGGGAGATAGAGCTGTGTTACCAAGTAGCAGAGCTGCAGGGCTTATTGGTCCTGACCGTGGCATCAGAACACTCCCCTTCAGAAGAGTCACAGTCTGATTCTCCAAACTGTGGTGGGTTCTGCAAAGCAAAAGGGAAGGGAGAGACTTGAGCAACGTCCCTGTACTGCACATTACCCACACCAGCCCAGCCTGTAAGAGCAGCCAGGCAAAGGGCACCTCCAGCAGAGGAGGAGGTACCCCTCCCAAACACTTGAAAGGCAGCAAAAGGAGGAAAATCATTCCAGCTTCGTCAGCACGGCTGCTGATGGGTATGTTTGAGGCAGTTTATATCCACTCCATTTCATTATCTATTTTTATCTGTCTTAATGCAACTGCAAATCTGACAGCCTCCCAAAAATCACAGTTATCTTGACCAGTATATTCTGTTCATCTTTGTTTGTGTGACTTTCCCCCACCTACTCATCTGCCAAGTGTGAGGAAGATTGGGTATTGAAGCAGTGGCTTTGCTACAGCACACCTCCCGCAGCACTCTGTAGGCAGTGCTCCAACTCTCTGGCCCTTGGATTCCTCTCCATAACATTTACTTAGTTTTTCTTCCACTGAGCAGAAGGAAGAGGGGATAATGAACTTACAACTCACCTCACAGCTGTGTTCATCTGCACAGAGTTTGCCCAGGGACATCTGAGTCTTGACTCTCCGCACGGCGCACTCTTTGTCCGACAGCCCGTCCGACTGCGTGGAGATCTCAATGGGGATCTCTGGCGTCTGGGACAACACATCCTCCAGCTTCTCAGCCAGCTCATCTTCCAGCTTGGCGCCCAGCTCATCCGGGCTGTTCGAGTGGTCGCTCGTGTTCCCCTCCTCCCCATCGGACACGGAGAAGTTCTCGGAGCTGAAGGTTGAGTAGGACTGGCAGCTGCTGATGCAGCGGTGGGGTCTGCAAACCAGGAGAGAGGGTCGGTGTCCAGCTGGGATCACACTGCCTCTGCTCTGTGTTCAGCTCTTCTGCTACACCAGGCCTTGGCACACCCCACACTCCTGTCAGGCTGCCTTTCATACCCTGGAGTTACCTCTTTGGAATGGTTTACTTCAAAATCCTCACCTTGAAGTTCAGCTGTTCTTATTTGGTCCTGTCTGCTACATGTCCACATCAGCTGATGTGCCCTGGAGCATATTTTTCCTTCACTGTGCTTTTTCCTAACAGAAGGCTGTATTTTGGGGTTCAGGATAACTCTCCTGGGAATATCTGCATGGCCTGGCAGCAATCCCAACAGCCAGGAAGGATTTAGGTACACGAGCTCAAAAAGTAGGTTCACAGTTCCTTGACTGTGGGAATGGCCTTGTGCCAGGATTCAACAGGAATGGTACAACTCTTCAGGTGAGTGAACATGCCAGGAGACCCACAATGGCCATCACATGGAACAGGCAAGTTGTTCTCCTTCTAATCTCCCAAGTCAGTAAATCACAGAGGAAACAAAACTCACACGGGATCTGGATGGGTCAGATAACTCATCCAGCCCAGAGTGCTGCCTCCAATCCCAGGTAGGAAGGAATAATCTGCAGAACAGGGTGTGCAGGCAGGGCGTGCTCTCTCCTGGCATCTCATCCTGGTTTGTACCACGCAGTAAATCCAACCCCTGAGCTCAAACCTGGATGACAAGGCTCAGCCACTGACCTGTCTTCCAGAAATTCAACACTTACAGCTGTTCATGGTTTGATTTCCGCAGCACACCTTGACAATGAGCCCCACATCTGAAAACGTTCTGGATGGAAAAAGCACTTCCTTTTGTTCATTTTAAACCCATTTGCTTCAGTGACTGTCCCTAATATGAATGGAAGGAATCATTCCTTGTCTATTTTCTCCAGATAAATTACAATTTCATGCACCTCCAGTATTGCCTCTCCTCCCACTAGACGAACATTTCTCATGGACTTAATCTCTTTCTCTCTGGGAACCATCCCTAACCACTCTTGTCACACTTCTCAGTACCTTCCCAAATTTTACCATGGTCTTTGAGCTGAGGCAATGGAGGATTTAAGCAGCAAGAGTGCTGTGGATGCATGTAACAGCAGACAAGTTTTATTTTCTTCTTTTCTCCTTTAAAACAAACCTTTAACCTATCTGCCCACTGAATCTCCTCTCTGCACTTCAAGCAGCTGCTTTCAGAAAGCTGCAGCAGCAATTCCAGGATGCCTTTCCCAAGCCCAGGATTGTAAAGTCTGCTGTTACCCAGGCTTAGGTAGGAACACTCCCTAAAGTCTTATTTTACAGGCAACACCATCAAATTTGATCTGCTGTGCTGTCACCTGGCTCTTCAATCTTATCTGAATTCACAACAAAGGTGCTGGAGTCTCCCCCACTGCAGCAACAGTTAATAAACAACATTGGAAAGAGTCCACTCAAGGTCCCAACATCCACTAAGTCAGACTCTGGTGAAACAGAGGCAGCAGCTGATTTTTGTAGGCTGAATAACGTTATCAAGTGTGACTAAGGTGTGCTGCAAACAGCCTGCAGCAGGAAAGCTGTGCCAGAGAAACATCTCAGGACAGTCTGGAGCAGCGAGCGGACACGAGGGATCACCTGGAAGGGATGCACTGAATGGGATTCTGTTCTTTTTGCCTGCACCTTCCCCAGTTTCAGTGCTGGTGTGCAGCTGCTGTGCCAGCTCTCCTCCTGAGTTTTGTCCCACCAAAGAGAGATTAGAGTGAATTCACCTTTTACCTTTGTCTACGAGGAAACTCCACTTCACTGTCTACTTCGCCCTCTTCCTCTTCTGACGAGTCGTCGCCGCTCTGGCAGAAAACAAGGACAAAAGTGGTGTCACGTTTGTGGAGGATCAAACATGACTGACCCCTGTTCCTCTGGGACAAAGTCACTGTGCCAACAGGCTGCAACAACCTGGACCAGAAAACAGCCTGTGTACCAGGGAACACTGAGTCAGACATTGTCCTACCACAAAGTTATTTCAGCCAGCCCTAATGCTCCATTCCTGAATCAGAACTCTGAAATGCACTGGGGTACTTTACCAGGCACAGACTACATAATGTTCCACATTTTTACAGGAGTAAAATAAAGTATTTATTATTATATGGAAACCCATAGAAATTATTGAGCTGATTTGGCACCCTTGGCTTTACAACTTGAATCCTATTCTCCATCACAGAGCAGGAAGGGGGGTATGGCACAGCATTTGCTGGTGGGTTTCACCAAATCAGTGAGCACAGAACCTTCTCTTCTCCTTTTCCCATCCAAATCCACCCCTCCTGTCTTTTAGAGCCTCCTGCTATCCTATCCAACCTGTCAGCTCCTCATTCAGATTCAACCTTTCTCTCATCCTGTCCCATTATCACACAAGGTTGCCCTCCCTTCATTCTGTGACCAAGTCACACTCTTGGTATGGTAATCGCCCTCTTTTCCTTCACTTCTCCACACAGGCACAGTTTTCCTGCTCTCTGAACTTCACCTAGACTGGTTCTCACCACCTGGATGGAAGCAGGAGGAACAAAGAGCAGTTTCTGTACAACTGTGTGTCATAACATCTTTTTGACTCTTGCACAATCTTCACAAAGTACATGAGAACTATGGCTTTCAGTGCAGGGGGACAGTTGCTGGCAGGTGAAACAAAAGAAACATCCACAAGACCACGAGAAATGTTGTATTTCTGTTCTGAGGCCCAGCAGTCCCACAGATTCTCAAAGAAACTCATATGACATTTAAAGAATGCATTTACCCCTCCCTCTTGAAAAAGGCTTGAAAACATCTGAGACTGTTTCAACAACAAAAACTCAGCAGAACAAGTTTCAGCTCAAACAAAAATTGGCAGAATTTCAAGTAACAGAAGTAGGCCCTTCCAAAACCACAAGTGACAACAGGCATAAAGAATAGTATCCTCCAGGTGTGCCCTACAGCTCAGCAAAACTGACTTCAAAGCTATGTCCACACCATAAAGCAAAGTTCAGCAAGCCGTGATTTCTTTGAGATAAAGTTGC
The DNA here is from genome assembly GCA_013390025.1 of Pitta sordida. Classification (NCBI taxonomy): domain Eukaryota; kingdom Metazoa; phylum Chordata; class Aves; order Passeriformes; family Pittidae; genus Pitta; species Pitta sordida. The sequence goes on along the minus strand of WEKX01015745.1, from coordinate 335,054 downwards.
ACATGCAGCTACTACTGCCCTGTGTGTGTGAAACACAGCTTTGCTTCTCTCCACACACCAGTCCAAGCTACACACCTTCCCCTGGGGAAGGGAGAAAGGAAGGGAAAGCTTTGTTTCATTCCAAATCCCAGTGTTTTGGCCTCACCTTCTGAAGGGATCTCGCTTTGCAGGGCAGCACGGAGGAAGCCATGTGCTGGGGAGTGCCCAGGCCGGAGGCCGCCGTGCCCTGCTCCTCCAGCTTCTCCATGAACTGCGCGCTCTCGTAGAGGGAAGCGGAGGCCGGGGACTGAGGGAGGCTCCCCGCCGTCTCCACAGCCGCCATCTGCCCCTGCCCACTGTCCTCGTCCCTGCACTGAAGACACGAGTCGTAGGGGTCTGGTTGGCAGCACTCCCAGCGCTCGGCTTTGCCCTCCTTGCTCTCCATGCTGCGCCGGCAGTCGGCCTCCATGGCCGTGGAGATGAGGTCGGGGCTGGAGCCAGACATGCGGCGCTGAGCGTGGTTGCTGAGGGGGCTGCGCAGGGCGGCCGCGGGGCCGAAGTAGCGCAGGTTGTTGGCGCAGGTGGCAATGTCCTGTCCGTGGGTGTGGAGCCGCGAGTGCTGCCCGTGGGGGTGGCTGTGGCCCGGCGGCGGCGGCGGCAGCCCGGGGTGAGGAGGAGGGTTATGGGGTGGGGGTGCATCGTCCTGCCCTGGCTGGTTTTTCAAGATCCCTGCAAATTCGTTGTAGCTGCCTTTGCTGTTCCCCCGGCGGTGACGGGGCTTGCTGCGGTACCGGCTTTTGCCACTCGGCGTTGACATTTTGGGGCTTCCTGAGACTGGTGAGCCATTGGATGCTGCCTCTGCGCTGGGTATGCCCTCGGACTTCAGTAGATCTGGCCTGGGAGACAGCGAGCACAAGTTACACGTTAAACCACGAGCGAAGAAGTGAAGTCGGCCTGGAGCCAGGATGGAGAGGCAGCTGCAGCCACAAGAACACTCTGCTCCCTAAAATCTACAGGCCACCCTCCCCTTCAGCTGTTTCCCTCCTACATTTCATTCCCTTTCATTCTCTCCACTCAATGCCCTTTCCATTCAGTCCATCTTGCTCTACACTCCCTTGTTGCTGCTTTTTCCAATGCCTGTCACACACTCTCCTTTTTCCGCTCTCATTTGGATGTTCTCTCCCAAAATAGCTCCCTCCCAGGACCTTGGGGAGGGCACAGCTCTTACTCTGTGCCTGTACAATGCTCAGCACAATACAGCCCCGAACTGCTGCTGCTGCTCAGCCTCCTCATCTCAGAGCCATGGGGGGATATCAATTCAGAAGTGATTATTCGCTGTTAATCAGGACTAACTCCTGGAAATCCCAAAAAAGGGAAGAATAAAATACACAACTCCTCTGGAAAAAAATAATCTTACTTTCTGAAAGTCATGCAGAAGAGAAATGGATGAAAGGACAGCACAGATTCCTAAATCTCAAATCCCAAATTAATTCCTAAACAATGAATCCATCCCCGCTGAGGAGGAGCTGATTTCCACAATCCCTCACCCTGCTTGTTACCATTCTAGACGATCCAACTGCTCTCTGCAGTTGAACATTTAGGAATTTGAGACAACACATGATACACCTCCTGTCCAAGCACCATCACCTGCTCAATCACATGGACTAACAGTTGATTCATTCAACCAAACCCTTGCTGTGATTCTGTGGTTCCAGAGAGCTGCCCAGCTGGAAGACATGGCAGGATTCAGCCCTTTTACCTTCAGATAATTAAACAATTGTGGTTCTGAGGATCAGAGCAGGCCCAAGAGTGAACATCCCTTTGTCCCCCCCTGGATGTCACCAGACTCAAAGGGAAGCAAGCTGCCTGCTCATCCCAGTGGGGATCTGCCCCTGGCTCTCACACAGGACTGGGTGCTTGTTTCTCACCGTTTGGTCTGGCTGCCTGGTTTGTGGGAGACTCCCTTCCTCTTCATCAGCTTCTCCACTGTATTGGGGTGGATTATAGGTCTGACTGGGTGGCGTTTGTAAGTCCCAGGGTACTTCTTTTCCACTGCTTGTTCCCTCCTGAAACATTGAGGAAAGGAAACAAAAAAGAAAACCAAAACAAAAAAACAGATGAATTCTTTCCTAATCCAAGATCAGGTCCTGCTGGGCAGGAACACGGCTCTGCAGTGAGCCACGGCTGGGTGCAACACAACGGGCTGGGAAAGGACACAGACATTTCTAAATTCCCTCTGCAGGCATCAGGCAGCTGGAACAGGGCCCTGGCAGACAGTCCAGGAGCAGCACTGCTGTTCGCTTTACACAGGGGCCAAAGGATGCCAGCACCAAATGCAAAGGTGCCTTTCTCCCAGTCAGCACCCCCTGGGTACAGACACGTGCACTAAGTGATCTGCAGGAATCCACTCCCAGGGGGCGTTTCCCTGCTTGCCGGCTCTTCCAGGGGACACTACATTTATAAGCACCACTGTGAAGTTTAGAATGAAGCATTGTTTTTGTTCTGCTGTGTTCAGGCTGCCACGTCCATGCCACCACTCCCAGAGACACGTACTTGATGAGCTCCTTCTCCCGGACTTCCAGCTGCAGCATAATAGCACTGAGCTCCATGTACAGGTTGTTGGCTCGCTCCAGCTTCCTCTCATAGTGCTCACGGATATCTAAGGCATGCCTGGAAAGCAGAAAAGTCATTATTCCACTCTGATGTCCACGGATCAAGAGAGGAGAATAAGGAAAAGTGCAGGTGCTTTAGGAAAAGGCCTTCTAAAAGTCAGGTTTTCCAGCTGTGCTGCACTGAACTCCAGATAAAACTAACAGTAAATGATGAGCCTGATACAGCAATAAATCATGGCATGACTTAGTGTTTAACAGCCTTAAAAGAGTGGCAACACTTCTCCCTAGAGAAGCTGCAAATTCCTCACGTGCACCCAGGAGCCCTTTGGCCAAGCCCTGATCATCCTGTTTGCACAGAGAAGGGGCTAAATCAGCTTCCTCAGAAACAGGGAAAGTCATGTGTCAGCATTCCATTATCAGCTCCAGTACAGCTGCAGAAGACAAACAGAACCACAGCTGAAGGATGTGTCCATCCAAAGGTCCCTCAGGCCAGGGAACACCGACCAACCCCTGCACTCAACTGGCAGCACAAGGATCCCTTTGGTCAGACACAGAACTGCTACTTGGAGGTAACATTTCCCTTCTTAAATAAACATTCTGCTTTCATTTTTAAGTTGATCTAATGTTCAAAATGCCTTTCAGTGGGCTGATCAAATGGAGTGTGTTCCCTCCTCTGGAATAACTGACTCAAAGACAGTGTCAGGGCAGAGAAAGTTCACAGCAAACAGCAGGAGGGAATTCCCACTGAGGTGGATGTCCCTGCTTCAGAGCTGTTATCACCAACACCAAAACCCAGGCAGAAATATTCCCTGGCAAACACACAATTCTTTGCCCACCTGCCTGGAGCAAACTGTTGAGACTGCATGGGAACTTTGATTGCTGGGCTCACAAGGAATTTAGGCTGTCCAAATTTATGTCACCAGGAATCCTGTTTGGGGATCCTCAGCACAAGAGGAGCAGGAAAACACAAACCCTGTGAGGCCAAGCTGGGCTCATTTAGCTGGAGAAGAGAAGGCTGGATGGGAAAAGTGAGCAGGAAACATAAAATACTATCAACAGACCTCAGCTCTTCTCTTCGACGCCGAATCAATTCTTCATCCAACCGGTGGATACAGGTTCCTTCACTTTTAATTTTCTCAAAATGTTTCTTCACTTCTTCTCTCCATTCAGCCTGGGAAAGCAATACTTTTAGGTATTTACAACGGATTGGGATCCATAGGTGCAACCCAGAAAAACTCTTGGGCAATGTTCTTTGTGTCTGGAGAAAATGACAGGTTTGGCTTGAGAATGTATTTCTGTTAGCTGAATTATTTTGGGTAACAACACTGCAGCAGGCTTAGTGTCAGCATTTTCAAGTGGTATTTACAAGTTTTTGCCTCAATTAGAGAATTTAAATTATATCTGCATTTTCTAAAAAATAGTTTGAAAAATTCCTCAAACTCTTTCCATTCTAAGACAACATTTTCTTCCTTTTGTTTCCTTTGTTGCCCTCTCCCTGTCCCACTTGGTGCCCTCACCCTCACTCCCAATGCAAATGTTCTGCCCCTGCAGCCTCATTTCTCCTGCAGTGCTGGGAGAACAGCTGGAGCAAAGCATGTGGAGCAGGGAGGAGGCTCAGGGCTCAGTGAGTGAGGCACCACTGAGCCTCTGACTCAGAGCTCAGTCAGCAGATGTCTCAACCTGGGAAACTTCGGGTAACAGATTTTCAAATACCCATCACTTTGCTTCTCCCCAACAATCCAATTGAAATCATGGGTGGAGACTCTTGCCTCCAAAATCAAACCCTTGGAGCTAATTCAAGCCCTTCCCCAGTTACCTGGGATTTGAAGTAGGTTTCCTGAGGAGTGGCCAGCACATCAGCAGAGGCGATGTCCAGGTGCATCAGGGTCTGCCGGAAGGAGGGACGGTTCCGGGGCTTGCTCTGCCTGAGGGAAACAGAAACGTACCCAGGGATGGACAAGGTGAACATTGCCAGCTTCTCCTGCCCCTCTGAAAGGGCTCCACTGACTCCTATTCTCTGAACCACGCCCCTGACAGATTGGAACAAAGGACTTGTTCTGGTTTTCTCTTCTGCTGAATACAAGTTAATTACGCTGGAGCTCATTTGTGATGACCTATTCTGAAGGAACAAAGGTGAAAAGCATTTAAGACTACCAAGTAAAAGATAGGGAGAGTTTCAGTTTGTAACCTGACTTGCTTATCAAGAAGAAACTCTGTTGTGCCATCAATTTCAAAATTTTGTAATGGGAATACCCAGTCCAGTAGAAATGCCAATTTACACTAAACAGAACAGGGTGTTTATAGAACCAAAAGTACGTGAGTTGTCACACATGTTACAACATGCCTGAGCCCACACAGCACTGTAGTGCCCTGAACAGTTCAGACAGGTTCAAAAACATTTGGATTTTTGAGGAAAAAGGATCTCACTCGAGCTTCAGGACTGAACCCACCCTGCTCAGGACAAGAGCAGCTTCTTCAGCCTCCTCTCCCCTACAAATCACTTCCTTCCACTAGGTGGGGATACAACTGTACGTAGGTACTCGCTGTTGTAGAGCTGCACAGCCACTGCCACAGCCCGACCTGCTGCAGCTCAGGGCTGAACAGCCACTGGAGGAGATCCAGACATGCTCGGGTCTCTATTCCCCTTTGTGAAGAGGATGGCTGGTAAAGCTCATGGAGTGGGACAATGCTGGAAGAGCCCTGACACTCTGTGTCAATGACCAAGGCAAACCATTTCAGGCACTGCTCAAGACAAAGGATTTCAACTCTGATCTGGTATGTGGAGGTAACTGAAAGCATTTTCTGGATCTGAACCTGAAAATCCATGTTCCAGTCAGAGAGCTCGAATTTCTCTTTGTCCAGTCCAAAAGTCAGGCCCTTACAAGGGGGTTTCAGAGTGAAAGATCAGTTCCTTTCACTGTGGGGCCAGGCTCAAGGAATTTTACTCCTACTTTCCTTCCCGCTCCTTTTCTCTTCCCACTTTTTATCCCCTTCTCTGCTACAACAACTCAGCCCTCTCTGTGAAGGTTACTGAAGATGCCCTTTGTGCTGCCTGCTCCTGATTCCCACTGGACAGGTAACTCATGGATAAAACATGGAAAACTGTCGCCTGCTGGGGCTCCATCAGGAGCTGCTCTCCCACCTGTCTCCTGTTCAGCCCATCTCCAATGTCTGTACCCCCCTTCCCTGCCCCACTGACCCAGCAAACCAGACAGGCCTCTCCCTATTTCCTCTAATCTCCAGGTGTCCTCCTGGGGCCCAACCCCACTGTCACAAGGAAGTAGAATCCAAAATGTCAAAACTTGCCACTCTCAGGATAGCTGTGAGTGTTATTTAAGAGCCCTCTGCTCTGGGCTCAACACTCCCACTCTGACCCTGGTTTCACCGGTTGGACTGGGAGTCTGGCGAGGTCTGTGCTGTGCAGGGCTCAGGCTCTTACCAGGTTTGCTTCATGAGGATTTTGAAGCCATCTGGGCAGGTGGAAGGGACAGGAAGGTGCAGGCTGTTACTGCCCACTCCCCAGATGATGGCTGAGGAGTCCACGTCCTTGTAGGGGATCTCTCCTGTCAGCAGCTCCCACAAAACTACCCCAAATGACCTGAGGAAGAAACAAAGCGGGATAAATTGAATTCACACCCTGGAAGACAGGTCAGAAAACTCACTTTGCTTCTCTTCCTAGGTGAGGTGATCAGGAAGGACCTAAAGTTTAATTTATAGCAGTCAAGTGTTTTTTGATTTAACACTAAACCAGTCAATGGAGAGGTGAACAAAATGCTGCTGTTACTGCACATCCACAGCTGGGCTGTGACACAGGTGAGGTACAACCATCTCCACTTCCAGCCCAGACGTGTCACCTTACTCACACCCCATCCCTCTGTGGGACAATGATCCTGCCAAGCCAGGGAGTCCAACCAGGTGAAAAATGAGCAGGGTGTTTCTGTTTCTGGCTTGTACCAATATCCAGTTGCTTTTGTTAAGTACAGAAGAACTTCTAAGAGACAAACTGCCAGGTCTGAACAACCCTCAGCCAGGAAACAACTTCATATGAAAAACGTTGCATTTTCAAAGCCCATTGGCTTCAGGTCATGACAGGGGTGTGGAAAAAATCAAAACAAGCAGAATTTGAATTTATTTTCTCTCTAAACTTTTATCCATGGGCTGCAGCAAAGCAGGTGGTTGGACAAACTACCAGGAAAGCTCATCCTGTCTCAGCTTTGTTGTGACTAAGACCTGACAAAGGATTTTCAAGACTCCTGATAAGATTATAGATTTATTTTTTAGCATGCTGTTAAAGATGAGAGAGAGCAGACATATAAGCAGCTTAGGAACTGTTCTCATTTGTTGCCAGCATCCATGAACATCGTTTTCACGAGGAGGAATGGATGGCAAGGAGGAGTCCCAGCAATCACCACTGCTGTGGGCTCCAGAGGAATTTGCACCAAAGAACATCTCCCAGTCACTGAGGTAGGAGTAAAGGAGTGCCCACAGCACTCAGCTGGTTTATTGGACAGGATGCCCCACATAACACTCCTGAACCTGAACCACTCTAAAGGACAGAAAGCTGAGGGTGGAAATCCAGCGCCATTCCTCCCTCACAACCCTGTGATGCTAAGGGAGGAGCACAGAAGACAAATGCTGACTGTATTTGCTATCTAAAACAAGCCCGAGTTTCTCTCACCAGAGCTGTCTGTGCTGTGGGCTGTACAGCCACACTAAATGAACACACAGACCACCGTGGACACCAGAGCAGCTGCACACCACAGGCCACACCACCTTCCCTACAGGAAATCCTGACCTTCAGGTCAAGGCCAGCTCCGAGCTCAGACTGGAGCAGCAGGCAGGCTGCTGTCTGACTCCACTGCCCTCAGAGCCACCCGTGGCTTTGTCCTGCAGCTTCCTGCTGTGCCAGGGACGTGACAGCATCTGAAGCTGAAAAACCACAAGGAAAATTCCTCCTGGCTGTAAAGCAGGGAGAAGGGCATTTGTCCTGGCTGCTGACATTTAATATGCAGAAATAATGAGGCAGAAACAGAGATGCAGCTCCCTTGAGGGCCCCGAAACCTGTGGAGAGGCTTCCCACAGGAGCTCCAAGGCTGAACCCTCTCAAGCATTTTTAATAGCATGGAGACTGAACCTTTCCTTGTGTTCCTTTGGACACAGAACATGCTTCACATGGGATAGAAACAGGTTCTAAAACTCTTTCAGCATATTCTGGTTTCCTCCCTCTTGGATCCAGGGTCAGATTCGATTCACTGGACTAAAATCCTGTGGGTGCACGTGTAACAGCCAAGCCTGGTGTGCAGAAAGCACAAGGGGATGGGCAGCAGAGCAGAGGCCTCCCTACAGCTCCAGTGCAGCCTGGAGAGGGGAGAAAGCAAGGGAAAGCCATCCTGGCTGCAGAGGTCGCTGAGAGGGCCCTGGAAGAAAGCCCTGAGCTGAATAATGACACTGGGCAGAACCCCTGCACTCGCTCCCTGCAGGACACAGTCTGCACTGAGCTTCATCAGGAGCCCTCACACGTGTCACTTCTCTGCCCATTGTAGCTCAGGGCACCAGGCAGATGGAGAATGGAACAGTTCACCACAGAGAAAACCACCCCAGGCACAGGGGGAGGAAAAAATGTGGAGAGTGCTGGAAAACCAAGTGGTTGAACAGAATGTGAAGACACTTGACCATTAGCACTACTCACCAGATATCCACCTTCTCAGAGACAGGCTCATTCCGGATCACCTCTGGGGCCATCCAAGCCACTGTTCCCGCAAAGGACATCTTGGTACTTTTATCACTGAGCTCTTTAGACGTACCAAAATCTGAAATTTTTACTGCATCTGTGTGTGTTACTAAAACACTGGAGGGGGGAAAAAAAATAAATCAGCATTTTGTGGTTTTTCTTGTAGAACAACAGTCACAGGGACTTAAATCCCTTCTTAATCAACACGAGCAGTTGATGAGGCCACGCTGTTCACAACTGCAGTACAAGAGAAAAGGTTGTGTATTTTCACCGATGAAAGCTCTCACTCTTTGGGGTTGTGGTGTTTTGTGCCTCCAATTCATTTCTGAATACTACAAGTCAAAAATCAATCTTGATAAAACTGCAAATTAACAAGTATATCTGAGGATTCAGAGGCAAAGCTGTACCTTAAACTGTGCTGTAAACCATCTAAAAGCATTATCCTAATGCACTGTCACAGGCTAAAGAAGTGATGAACATCTAGGGAATAAGAAAATAGGCAGCTAGAACATCTTAGTCAGAAAGCAACAGAGAAATGAGGAAGACATCCCGGAAAACCAGGGAAATACTGTAACAAGAGAATAAGAAGGAAAAATGAAACAGCAGAAGGCAACAGAATATCCCACTTTCAAAAGGGACCAGACACCATTAAATCAAATATTTCCTGACTGTTACTTATCATGTCAGATACTGGTAACATCCTGCAGCACAGGAGGGGAGTATCAGTGAGTTTCAGCATTTTCACTCCCTTTAGAGTCAACAGGGAAAAAAATAGAGCCTTTAAAGTGTTCCTCAAAAAAATCCACCCACAGAACCCCAACTGGGGGATGTTCAAATAGCTGAGACTGGTGATTTGAGGAACCCCAAATGGAAGGTGTTTTACACAGCTGAGACTCACTTTGGTGACTTGAGGTCTCGATGGATGATTTTGTGAAGGTGCAGGTAATTCATGCCACTCGCAATGCCCGTGGACCAGTCCACCAGCAGCCGCGGGGTGACCTTCCTGCCCGCCCGCAGCACCTCGTAGAGCTGCCCGTGGGCACAGTACTCCATGATGATGCAGTAACACGGGGCTTGAGTGCAGACCCCCCTGCCAAAGAAAACCCAGTGAGGAGCAGCAGACACACAGCTGACAGTGACAGGAAGGGTGACTTGCCCAGAGAACCTGAGCAGCGGCTCTTGCCTGGACAAAGGTGTGTTTTTAACAAGTCTCAGGACCTACTTGAAGGCGATGATGTTGGGATGTTTGAGCTTCCTCAAGTGCTTGATATCCGTCTCGTTCTGGTCCCTCACTTTCTTGATGGCCACCTCCTCTGCCCGGAATTTCCCCAGGAACACAGCTCCCTGTGCACCACTGCCCAGCCACTGCAGCTCGGAGATCTCCTCGAACGGCACCTCCCACGTGTCTGGCACAGGCAAAACATTCGGGATATTGTCAGAGGTGAAGACCAGGGAAAGGTTCTGCTGTCAGATCACACCAGGACAGCACCTGCCACCTTCCACACACCAAGATGGACTTTTCTGGATGTAGCAGGTGGCATCGTCTCCCTAAACAGGCATAGCTCAGGCCAAGCATCCCTTCAATCAGTCCCTGTCACCTCCAGCCTCCCCATTCTCACCCTTCCTGCTGCTTTTTCAGAGCCAACCACCCTGGTAACCACTTGGGTGAGACACTGACTCAGCAGGCAGGAACTGAACATGCCAGGGACCCTGAACTGGTGATTTTGGGAGGAGATCCTCTACCCCAACCCTGAGGGAGGACAGGATCTCATATCAAGGACATGACTCCACAGAAAAGCACAGATGAGAAGAAATATTTAACACTCACAACTGACATAAAAAATATTGAGGGTTCCCCCCCACCCCCAAATTGGGCAAAAATAGGAAATACAAGGGAAAGTCAAAGGTGGCAGGTTGTAAAACAGATCAGCAACCACCACATCATCCAACACAAAGCACATTAACCACCACCAGCACTCACAGAAACGGGTCTTTCCCAAACCAACATTGTGTATATCAATACCAAACAGGTTAAATAATCTTAAACAACTCCTCCTCCTTGGTACCTACACACATTTGCAGGGATAATGCCCGAGTGGTCCAGTGGCACTGAATAAACTGCTTTAAGAGAGCTGTACCCTTCAGAACAGAAACTCTTCCTCTCTGAGTCACCCTGAAATTACCTTAAATCTCACAGACAGCAACACAAAAGGCAGACAATTGTTTGTTTACTCTAACTCAACAAATGTGTAAGTTTAGAGAATAAATTCTTTAGTGCCAAAAACATCCAGTAACCCACTGATTTTTGAATCAGAAAGAAGTCACACCTGCACAGATCCCTATTTCACATGGTTCCAAAGGTGTGTCTTCTTGTCTCATCCAATTTCTGAGCCACAGGGGTGTTCCCAGGGCTGCAGCTGGGGTTATGCCAAAGTGCATATTTTAGATATTGTCATCTTTGAAGGGGAACATATCCCCAGAATTGTCTGTGGGCTGATCCCAACCCAAATCTTTCCCTCAGATCCTCCCTGTGACAGTCAGACACTCCCTGGCTGCCTCCTGTCAAGTGTCAGCTCCCCAGGCAGGGCCATGGAGAGCCAGCTCCCCCTCCAGAGCCAGACCCCATCACTCCTTCTGCTCACTGAACTGGAAACAAAAACATCCTTCATCTACAGCAAAAATTCCCTCCTCCTTGGCAGGGCAAAGTTCAACCCTCAGCACACATTCCTTTCCAGACACAAGGCTATTTTCCACACTGTAATTGGTATTTATTATTATTGGTCTTTAGACATTTAGATACTAAAAGACTTTAAATAAGGGCATTCAAAAATAGAGAAGATCCATATTTCTGTTTAATTCACAAATGCATCGCTTCTGAAAGGAGGTGGCAACTACAGGTGATTTTTTTTGTGTTGATGAGCAGAATTTTTATATGGGCAACATTGAAAGCACTCTGTTGTACTGAAATAGTTGGTTGTTTCACGGAATCACAGAATGGTTTGGGTTAGAAGGGACTTTAAAGATCACCCAGTCCCACCCCCTGCCATGGGCAGGGACACCTTCCACTATCCCAGGTGCTCCAACCTGGCCTTGGACACTTCCAGGGCTGGGGCAGCCACAGCTTTGGGAATGTCAAGGAGAACAAAGAGCCAAACCACATGTAACATACAGAGCAACAGACAGACTCTTCTGGGCCTAAAGAAACCAGAGGGATACTTCCCCTAAATAAATTAGGAGTGTAATAGCAGCAGGAATTACGCAAGAGCTTGAGTTTCTGAGGTGATTAAGAACCATTTGTGTAAAATGATGGGAATCTGTCTCCCATGGGGAAGAAATGCAGGAGCAGCCTGAGCCACTGAGCCAATCTATTTGGAGGAAGTTTTTTTCCAGCGTTGGCTGCTCACCAACCTTGGCACCAGGACAAGAAGCATCTCTGGTTTATAAAAACCCCACCAACACAAGCAGCCTTGGACAGGCACCTGGATCTCCAGGTACACACAAAAATCCTCATGATCATGGAAAACAGGAAACTTGTGAAAGGCAAGGTGAAAGCAGCTCCTGGAAACAAATTTTTTATTCAAAGGAAATGGCTTGCAAGTCTCACGAGTCTGTAGGAAACACTAACAAGTCCTACACCTTAAATGGTTGGAGTCCAAATAACCCAAATTAAACAATGGTAGAGGCAAATGAAAGAACTGAGTATCACTCTCAAAGCACTGCCCAACAGAAATCAGGGCAAACAACAGGAAAACCAGGAGGGGTTTCATGGGTCAAACCCCAAAGCCTCAGCTAATCAGCTGGCATCTAACAAAACCAAACAAACCCTCCCCACAGGGAAGGCTCCTCACCAAGCAGTGCTGGCACTGCTCACTCAACCAGCAGCAGCTCCCAGCTCACAAAGCTCTCCTCAGTGTGGGCCCTCAAGGCAAGCGTGGAAACCCACTCCTCTTGATGACCACCTTGGATGTTGGGAAGGACACTCAGGGAGTGTTTCCAAAAAGAAAAAACTATGGAATCATATAGAAGTTGTTCTTAACTTTTCCCCTCATTTACCCAGTCACAAGTCAAACTTTGACAGGCAATACGGGCTCAAGGATCAGACATGGTCAGACACCCGCAAAGGGCATGAAACCTATCTGTATTTTACCAGTTGCAACCACAACACAACCCCCCCATGTCCTGGATCTGGGCCTGCAGGAGATCCAAAGCAAGTGGGCAGGGATCCTGGGGAGCACCAAAAGGTACCAGGAAGCATCAACAGGCAACACAGAATGATCTGGGTTGGAAGGATCTTAAAGCTCATCCTATTCCACCCCCTGCCATGGGCAGGGACACCTTCCACTGTCCCAGGTTGCTCCAACCTGACCTTGGACACTCCCACGGATGGGGCAGCCACAGCTTCTCTGTGCCAGGGCCTCCCCACCCTCACAGGGAAAAACTCCTTCCCAATATCTAATCTAAATCTCTCCCCATCTAGCCCAAAACCACTCCCCCTTGCCCTATCACTACCTGCCTGTGTAAAAAGTCACCTTCCCTCTTTTTTATAACCCCTTTTAAGTACTGGAAGGCCACATGCCTGCAGATCCAGATTGGACTCCTACTCCAGCTGTTGATTCAGCCCAACACAAAGGATTGCTCCTCGGTGAGGCTTAAAGTCGTTGTCTCAAAGAAGGGGGGGGGGAAAAAGCATCTTTATGGATCCGTGGCACCAGCTCAAAGCTGTAAAGAAGCTCCCAGGGGGAGGAAAGGTCACCACAAGCCTGTCCCTGCTGCTGAAACAGCCAGACACTTTTCCTCAGCCTCTTCCCTGAATGCACAGCTCTGGCACAAACACAAACTGTGCATCCTCTGTGCTCTTCCTAAGAGACAGCAAAAATAAAAATAATCACATACATCAGTTACTGAAGTGCTGGCTTGTATGTAGCTGATGAAACACACACCAAGATGATTTTTTCCTGGTGGCAAGAAGAATGAGATCATCTGGAAAACAGAACATGAATATTCTGACAAAATCCTCAGATTTTAGCACAGAAAGAGTTTGAAAAGGTTTATCCTTGAATAACAGAAATGCACGTCTGCCACTAGAGCTGGAGGACTGAGCAGCTCCAGGGGAAAAAGTAGTTGGTTTTTTTTAAATCTTGTTTTTGTCTTTCATTTCTTATGGTGATGAAGATGCAACTAAACCACACAGGCCATATATGGCAGATTCCAATTAATCCTCAGCCTCACCACATCTACAGCCCGTTCAAAGCTGCCCTTGCAGAAGGGCCTGGTGCCAACAGCAAACTGCAAAGTGTCCCTGGGTCTGTGGCATTGGACATGCTCAGGACACAGAGAACAGCAAGACCCCTCTGTGCACAGGAAGGAGCTCTATGTGAACCCTCCAAACCCAGCCCCACTCTCATTTTCATTCATTACTGCTCAACCTTTTGTATTTCTGACTTCCACAGAAAACCTTGTGCCTCCTCTGAATGTCACTTGACTGCTCAGACCCTCCTTTTCCTTCCCGAGGGAGGCTCCCCAGCCAGACAGCCCCTTCCAAGCTGTCCACATCCAACTCCATGAATTGTGCAAGCACTCCAAGAGGGTTAATCCCCCATGGAATTTCCAGTCACTTTTCTTATTTATAGTCTGAAGGACGTGTGACACGCCAAGTTTACACCTTCCAAACACAACTCAGAACCAACTGTGCCTCAAGCAAACCCTTGATGAGCACACAGGGGGCTGTTCAGGAGGCACCTGCCATCCTGGAATGCAGAGGTGCATTTCCTGCTCAGTTATGAGCTGGAAATCACTGCCTGTAGGAAGGAGAAAGTTTATTTCAATCTAAATTCATCCAGCAAGTTATTTAACAGCTCTGTTCCTTCGTATCAGGAGCTGTTCCCCATCCCTCTGGGGTTTAGACATGAACCACTCAGACAGGCTTCTGACCACGGATCTTATAATTTGTCAGTGCCAGAGAACCACTTGATTAATACCGAGAGATGGTCCCAGCAGCACAGGAGGAGACTGCTGCCCCATGGTGCTGTGGTGGCCAGGCTGTTCCCATTTCCCATAAGCCTCAACCATTTCAGCTCCTTAATTCAAATGACAGCTTGTTCTTTTCCCATCTGCCACCTCCCTCCCCCTGTTCTAGGGGAGAAATCAGACACCAACAGCAGAACATGCTCTGCCCTTTAGCTCTCAGCAGCCCCTAAAGAGATATATATCTATATATACATATAGATATGCAATCAACTGGGACATCCCTTATTCCCAAGCTATGTATTTTATATAGATGTATACTCACGTACACTTACACATTTATACTCATACATCCAAATGAAAAGGGTATAAAGAATATATTTCTGGAAAGATAAGTACTTAATGGTATTTCTAAGAAGAGTATTACTCCTCAATAAAAAAAAAAAAAAAGACATAAAAGTCTTTTAAAAAGACAAGCAGCACTCCTGCTATTTGGTGGTCGACTGGAGACAGCCTTCACATACAGACTCTGCAGTGGAAATGTCTGTGTCAATGTTTTCCCTATGGAATGAAAAAAAACCTGCAGAAATCAACATGGATTGTACCAACTACTTCCACACAATTCTTTCTGATCCCCACACTCAGTTCAGACTCAGACCTTACTTATCACACAGATCCAAGACACGGAACAGAACAGGCAGTAGGTTTGGCCTCCACCCCAAGCTGCTTGTGCCACACATGACAGCTGTTGGCTCTGCAGTGCAGGATTTATCTTTGCAAACCCACGGTCACATGGAGAACTGGGCAAAACCCCTGAGTTCCTTCCCTCACCTTCCCACTCCCCCTGCTCACCTTGCTGCTGCAGTTTGTAGTCCGTGGAGTAAGCCTTGCCTATGATGTTCCACACGGGCCTCAGACACCCGAAGAGCCCCTCGAGGAAGCCCCCGCTGCCGCTGCCCGACCTGTTGAATTGCACCTTGACATCGTCGGCCGCGCTGTTGCTCTCCCCATCCACGGCGCTCCTGTTGCCCTGAGGGATGGCCGGCTCGGGCTCGTCCTGCTCCCGCAGCTGCAGGACACTGTTCTCAAACTGGTCCCTGGAGTCCTCGCTGATGCTGGTCAGCACGGCCGCCGTGACCGGGCTGCTCACGCCCTCCAGCAGCTCTGCCTGCAGCAGGCCCTTGTCCCGCACGTCCTCGATGAGCTCGGGGGACGGGCGGCTCCCGGCGGGACTGTGCTCATCGTGGAACCGACCCAAGTCTTTGTCCTCACACAAAGCTTTGCCCATGGAGTTCGGGGAGGAAGACAGGCTCAGGCGCTCCTGAGTGCTGGCCATGATGCCGTGGGTGTGCATCAAGGAGATGGGCTGAGCTGGGGCTTAGAGAACATGGACCACACGACTCAGACGCGACACGTGGACCCAGTACCTGAAAGGAGAGGAAGAAGAGCAGCTTTCAAATTTTTGTTTAAGTTGCACTTTCACTGAGGTGAGCTGATAATCAACTAGACTTTCCAGGCAACTGCTGATACTTGGTAAATAATTAGCGCCCTGAAAGAAACAAATAAATAATTCCAACAGAAACTCCACTCAGGCAGGACTCTCGGTGACCTACTGCAGGAATTGCTTGGTAAACAAAGGCCACAAGTTTTTTAAACAAGAGCCTAAAGGTCAAAATTGTGAAAGACTCTTTGCAGAGGAGTTACTATAGCATTTATCAGACTGAAGCTGGCCCCAGGGGTTTCCCAGATCAGGGATGGTTTGAATCCAGCCACTGTTTCTGGTCTGGCACAGCACACAAGCTCAGGATTCCTCTGCAAACCCTAGAGACAAGGTGTTAGAGAAACAAAGCCCTGTGATACAGGTACATGAGTCCACCAAGGGATGATTTGTGGCTCCTCCCTCTGAGTCCCACCAAGTTATGACCATCCTGGACCTTTAGTTTAATCCTTTCAAGAAATATTCAATTCTCTAACCACATACATGTCACTCTTAAGTTAAGACTTGGAGAGCTTCCCAGCAGACCCTCCTCGCTGATCTCCCTCCTTCCACAAGAGCACCCCCTCCCACTGCCCTCTGCTTTCTCCCTGGATGAGCTCCTGGCAGGTTGCACATAAATTCAGAGCTGTGGTCCCCTTTAAATAGTCTCCCCACCTCTTGCTATGTGCTCCTTTTCCCAAACCCATCCTGGTGCCACCTTCCCACAGAGCCAGGCCTAATGTCTCGGGTCTATTCCCACAGATAGCTGGGGGTTGTGCTGCCAGAGCTGCCCCCTGCCAGAACACTTCTGTGGGATAGAGTCACTGCACAGAATATTCTGAGCTGGAAAAGACCCACAAGGATTACCAAAGCCCAACTCTTATGTGAATGGCCCATACAGGGATTGAATCCACTTCTGAAATAAGAGGCTCTAATTTTGTGCCAAAAGTAATTAAGTTCATTCATCCTGTAACACGGAACAAACACCGGTTTTAAATTCCATAAGAAGCTGAGAGGGGGAAGAAAAGAAATGTTATTAAGAGCAAGCATTTGGTTCAAAAGTAAGATCAGTTACACTCGGTGCAAAGTCCCGGGCTCTGCAAACAGCCACTGAAAGGAAGAAAGAGGTGGCCAGGCAGGACACAGCCAATGGAAAGGGAACAGCTCAGATCCATAACTCCTCAGGATGAGGTCATTGCAGAGAGGAGAGATAAGACTTTCAGCCTGCAGGATGAAAAGCTCATGCCCTGGGCTTCAGTCCCTCTCCAGCAGAGGAAGCAGCAAACAGGAACAGCCAGGAACCTGGATGGCATTCCTGTACTTTATTAGAAGGATGTTAATTATATTGTAAACTTTGTTCATTAAGAGAAAACAGAACAACGAGTGAGGCAGCAGTTGCAGCAGAGCCCAGACAATGCAGGAGCTGAATTAGCCTTGTACAGGAAGTTGGAGAGTGGGTTATCCCTGACCTTCCACTGACCAACATTACAACTGATTCCCCAGCATGGGAAGCTGGAGTGTGACCTCAGCAGGATGATTACTACTAGTAGTAGTAGTTCTGTCATCACATCAACATGCTGTTGATTAGAAAAAGTCTCAGACCTGAGCAGACTTGCAGAAAAACACCAAGCAAGGCCCACCTCTGTGTTCCTGGGCACTGCCCCTGCTCATTTCCAAAAGGCTGAGAGAGAGAAGTGATTCTCTAAACAAAAGCAAAAGTGACCAGTGCTCCTACAGAGAAACTTGCTTTCTGCGACACAACATACTAAGCAATGCAAATAAAGCATCAGGCAGGTCTTGCTGCAAGAAATCCGAAAGTAAAGGCCAGAATTTGTGGTAACTATCCCAAAGTAGCTGAAATTTAAGCCATGGGAAATGCACTAAGGATTAAATCAGACTTGGACAATAAAATCACTTTGCTGGAGTACACTAGTACAGCCTAAGGTGTTGTTTTTACCTTTCTATGCAGACTTCTGACCCGGGAATTTAGGTTTAACAGGGAAAGAACAGCTTTCCACAACACAGCTGAGACATGGCTGTAACAGCCCAGCCAAGAACAAACCCCAGACTCAGAGATATTAAGTCAGTTTTTCCAGATCAAATTGCCTTCTCCAACACTGAGACACTTTAAATTAAAAAAAACAAAAAGCCTCTAAGCAGAATGCCCCTGTATGTGCTTCATGGGGAGAGGAGGCACTCAAAGGTTATGGAATTAGTTTCAAACTGGCATAATACAGCCTAAGCAGCCTGATTTTCAGAGGTGTAGCAAACTCATTGTTTGGAGAGCATGAGAAAGGAGCACTTAATTTAAAACAACTTTACATCAAGCCAAGATGAAGTAAAGTGATACAGAAACCCTGGTGGGGGTAGCAGGCAGCTCCTGTCACGACACATCAGTCCTGACTTGCTGGGGAAAATCATCTTCTTATTTCCCTTCTACGACAGTAAATTCTGCAACATTCATTCCCTGCCTCAGGAAAATTGTATTGAGCAGAAATAAATTAGGTTGTCTTTGGCCTCAGCATCTCTTCACAGACAGGACAATGAGCATTTTCCAAGGTTTATTGTCATGCCTTCACTGTTCTTTTGGCCAGAGGTTTTTGGTCTGACATCTTTCACGTTGAACTTCTCCCAACAAAAGAAATCTTAGTTTCATTCAAGGCAAAGAAAAAGGCTTTCTTGAAAGTTTGAAGTTCCATTATATCCAGACTGTTTGCCGTTTGGTATGATTTCCTGAAGGCACAGATTTAGGATGAGGTGGAATGGCTTCCCACTGACAGAGCAAAGGGATAGATGGGATATGGGGAAGAAATTCTTCCCTGTGAGGGTGGGGAGGCCCTGGCACAGGTTGCCCAGAGAAGCTGTGGCTGCCCCATCCCTGGAAGTGTCCAAGGCCACGTTGGAGCAGCCTGGGATAGTGGAAGGTGTCCTTGCTCCTGGCAGAGGGTGGAACTGGATAATTTTTGAAGCCCCTTCCACACCAAACCATTCCATGATTCCACGTCTGTGATCTGCTTGTGCCTCCTTAACTTCTTCAGGGAAGCACAGAGCCAAAGGCTGGGCTGTTCCTATCTCAGAGATGCTCCTGCTGCAGCAGATTTCCAGTCAAAAGCTGGAAGCTCCATGTGTGGGAGGACTATGCATATTTAAGAGATTCAGATTCCACAAAGTGCTGCTGCACACACAGACTTCATCTGAGCTGGTTTGATGAGTTCATGCACCCTGCACTAACAAATTTATCTTGCATCTGGAAGGCTCAGTGTAATTTTATACAATCACAGCTCATAAATGATCCCAGTTCCAGGCAAAGGATTTTTTTTCCAGGCAAAACCCCACCATGCCCAGACAAAAGGAGCAAGAAGGGCAACTTTTTTGGAAGAGCAGGGCTACACTTCAACATGTCAAAGCAAAAAATGCAGCTTAAAACTATTGTAAAAGTGAGAATTAACCTTAATCAGCTACCACAAGATATCACCTTGCCTGACACCATGTCTGTCCCTCCAAGCAGCCACCCAAAAGTGTCCTGGGATTCACCCAGAGCACAGGGCTGCCTACAAAAGCCCAATATTTACAGGAGTGTCAAGGCCGTGGTGAGGTTTGCAGACACAGCTGAGTTAACCCAATGCCTTGCATGGACCATAACAGAAGCTCCTGCTTTAAAGTTTCTCCTGTGATAAAAATTGAGTGGAAAATCACCACCCCAGACACAGCACCCAAAGAAAGAGTTCCTGTGCTGGAAAGGGGGTATAAGTACAAAGTGGTCACCTCTCAGTGTTCCTGGAGATTTGGGCTGTTGGGAAACTAAGTTAGTTTCTCTGAAGTCCTCTTTCTATATTCCCCAGTGAAGCACATTCCCTGCTTGCTTTTCCAGTATGTAAAGGGAATAAAAGCAACTGCCTGATCCAAGTTCAAGGGCTGTAAAAGAGCAGCTGGCAGAAACGATCTGGCTGAGACATGGAACTACCAAGGGCAGAGATTCCTGTCCATATCACCATTTACATCCAAGCCCTGAAGCTCCTTGGTTTTTCCTGCTGCTCAGGGCCATTGCCTTGTGGCTACAGTGAGTACAAGGTAACTACACAGCTCCTCACCAGTAACAGGAGTGGAATTTGCGCGTGGATCATCACTAGTGGCCTGGAACAATGCTTTAAAATGCTCTAACAATCTAACAAAACATATAAAAAGTGCATTTATAAAGCACGGTTATCCTGTTACACACCTCCCAGCTGTGTTATCCAGCCCTTTGTGTCTATCTCTCCATTTCTACAGGGAATTTTTATAACAGGTTGATGCACAGTCCTCTCATCCCTGAGCAGCTCCAGCACAGGAACACACTAAATGCTGTTCAGCTGGCAAATCCCAGAGCTTTGCCTGTCACATCTGACCTTTGGGCTTTGAAGTGCATCTTATTACACAGGATTTCAACCAACTTTGTCTTTTCCCAGTCTCCTGGCGAGACAAATGCTGTAGGAGTGGATCAGATTCTCCTGCCACACTTTTTACATTACTTGGAATACATGCTTGTGTTTTGCATGGTTGTTTTGAAAGCAAAAAAGTAAAAGCAGATTTATTAATAGAGGAGGAGTTACATATCACCCAAAGGCAACCTGTTTGTTTGCAGTGGGGTTGGGTAATTTTCTAGAAGTTACATTATTACATTAATTAATTAATTGCATTGTGTTTTATGAGGTTCATTATCTGTTTTGTTAGGTTCTAAAAAGAAATTACACTCTGAAGCTTTCCCACATTAACTCAGAGCAGCCCAGCCCATGCTATGGGCCAGCTTTTAAGCCAACTATAGAGTAGCCCAAGGCAAAAGCTTGGGTGTTTTCAAGCCATCAATCTCTTTCTCCAGACACACTGTTCCTTCAGGGAAACATGTTCCTTCCCAACTCACACCCACATTAGTGCTCAGCCACAACCCAGCCTTATTTTTAAATATTACAGTTACCACATTGCCAAAACAGAAATTAATTAAATTTGCGATAAAACAGTTGAAAATGCTTTCTCTGACCCACCTGAGATCTTCTGTCACTGCAACAGCTCTGAACACGTTTCTGCATCTGCCCCAACCTACTCTACAATAAAGAGCAGCTTTATCTGGGCAAATGAAGCCTTGTAACACCAGCTTTCTTTTGTGCTTTACCCTGGTTTTTTCAGGCTGTCAGATAAACACTACAGTACTTCTAGACCTCCTGCAGAATCCTGACTGGAACACACATTTTTAATTCCTTTCTCCTGTAAATATTTGGATGCCACCTCAACAAAAGACCTCTAACCTCACCTGAGTGATGTGGGGCTCACAAGTATCAGCATCATCATTCTAAAATGTTAACAGAATATTTTAATGCAGTCATGGGCATTAAACATGTGAGACCACAGCTCCCATAACACATTTACGTGTCTGTGTCCATATTATCACAACAGAGGCTTAACCTCATGCTGACTTAAGTTAGACTGAGCACACTCAATAAAGGCTGTGCTAAAACAAGGATGAATCCTTCTTGGCAAAAGGGATTATACTTTTGTCTGTGGCTGTATCAGCAAGAAAGAGAACCCTGTCTAGCTCTGTGGTCTGAACCCTTTCTGACAATGACAAAAATAGCACGGTGTGCCAGCCAAGAAATATCCATAATGGTTGAATCCAGGCTCTGTGCATAGAGCCAGCTGGACGTTTGCTTGGCACCTCACACATCCCAACAGAGCCTGGCAGAGGAGACATAAGTGGCACCTGGGCTGCAGCACAGGAGGGAACCAGCCCAGCCCAGGAGGACAGGTTCATCCATCCCCATTTGCTGCCTCCAAAAGCCAAGGGAAGGCTCTGCAGGCAGCCAGACCCCACCAGGGCAGCGCTACCAGGGCCCTGATCACAGCACAAGGAGTGGGTTCTGTGCCACTGTCCACAAAGGATTTGTCTTGTGCAAATGCATCAAGGAATGTTTTTAACCAGAACACTTGAGCAACCCCTGTGCCGTGGCAGGGAGATCTGTAGTTCAACTGAGTATTGCAGAAGGTAACACCAGCTCCTCTTTGCTGTGCATTTCTCTCTAATTCCTTGCTTCAAACAGCCAGCTGTTCACTGCTTCAGTGACACCTGAACCTACTTATGTCCTTAATGCCAGCTGTGACTTTATGAGCTATCCTACCCTCCAACATGTTTTTTTCACAGTTCCCTCTCTACCTTCTCACTCACCATATGAGACCTTCTCTGTGCCTTTGATCACCTCTATTCCATTTCTCCTGTACCACCTTAGAATTATAAAATCATACAATCACAGGATAGTTTGGGTTGGAAGGATCTTAAAGCTCATCCAGTCTCATCCTCTGCCATGGGCAGGGACACCTTCCACTATCCCAGGCTGCTCCAAGGTCCATCCAACCCGGCCTTGAGCACTCCCAGGGCTGGGGCAGCCACAGCTTCTCTGGGCAGTTGAGGATGTAAGATGAAGTCAGACCACAGCCAGCATTCCCAGTGAGGGTAGAATGCCACAGAAACACACAGTGATATTGTGTTCTTTGCTGCTTCCCTAACTATTATTCCTCTAATGCTCTCCCATGTTTAGGCATGCTCCAGGAACCTGAGCTAACTCCCATGGTCTCTTACAACCTTAAGATCTCGTTCTTGAGCAGGAAAAGCTGGGTCAGAGCCTAATCCCCAGGTACTGGATGTTGAGGTTAGATTGTACTTAATCAACACTAAATTGAACTGACATTTTATCCTCCAAGTTCACTAGAGCCTTCCAGTCCCCCCTGCAGCTGGTTATCACTCTGAACACCTCCCTTGGGCCTAAATGCTCTGGCTTCAGAACATTCCTAAGTGATCTGGATAAAGGAAGAAAAGGTGGAAAGACTACAAGCAGTGAAATCTCCAAAGCCAAAAAAAAAAGTTTCAACAGGACTGTTTATCCCCTACTTTTATTTAATGTAACTCAATCAAATATTTGCTTGAGAGATGGGCGTCCCTGTTATTTTATAGCTGTTTAGTCTATTTAAGAGCCTCTGGTAAGTGTTCCTGCCAAAATCCCAACAGATTGTATCTACCAGATCCCCTTTCCTGACATGTTCTCAACTCCTACAAATAAATTTAATAGATTTCCAAGGCAGACTTCACCTTACAAGAACTGTGGTGACTTTTATCCCCACATGCCACATGCGTATGTGCCCTGGCTCTCAGCATAGGAAGGATTTTCTACCTCCACCAACACCAGACAAATGTTTCACTAGAAACTCCTTCAACAAAAGGTCACAAATTTAGGGGAGGTGGAGAGGCGGTGCTTGATTTGGCAAGAAAAAAAAAATCAAGCACCCACATCTTTTTTTGGCAAAAGGAATGTTAAAAAAAAAAAGCAATGCAAATTCATCTTAGTGAAGAAGGCAGACAAAGAGCCCATGCAGCTTTCCATGGGTGCAGGGAGAGCATGTCCTGCTCCACCTGCCAGCCAGCCCTGCCCAGTGCCAGCTGGGGAATAAGCACCTTATATAACTGTGCATTTCCAGCACTACACACAGAAATGCTTCCTCTGTCCTGGAGAAGGTATTTTTGGATCTGCCTAAACGCTACTGTGTTCTTCCAGGGCTTTGCATTCTTCTGCTCAGAAATTGCATAATCTGATGCCATAGGAAATAAGTGATGTTGCATAATGACCCTTGTGTTTGCTGCAGGATTTGGGGAATGCACATTTCTGTGGCTCTGAGCCAGGATCCCCAGGTTTGGAGGAAAGGAGAACCCATCAGCCACCTGTCTCTGGGGAGCTGGGGGGGAACAAACCAGGAACACACAGTTACTTCACAAAAATCAGTTTAACTTTTAAATCACACATTTGCTATTTGTTTCCCCTCCCTCTGGCTGCCACACACACACACGGAACAGCAGCAGTTTCACACAGTGTTCTGGCACCTCTCTGACCATTGACAGCCTCCATCACAGGCCCATCAATATATTGTAAAACATTTAGCTGGTACTAAGGCAGACTAAACTCCCATTAGCCTTTCATATGACTGAATTACCGTTGGAATCTGTCTCAGATCAAAATTTAGAAATGGCCCCAAGTTACACTCTTATCTTTCATCTTTCCAGCTATTTTCATAGCAGGGTCCAGCCACAGGCTTCAGGCTCTGCTCCACTCCTTTTCTCTTCATCCTTCCCAGTTCTGCACTTTTACCTCATTGAAATCCATATTATATTACTAAATAACAACAAAAGAGTCAAGGTTTCAAATGCAAATATTTCACAAGAACAAACCTCCAAGTGGAGTTCACAGAAGCCTTACAGATTCACTGACATTGCCACACGAAGCCATTAAATGTTCCAGTCCCACCAAGAAACAATATCTTGGAATTTCGCCCCCTCCCCACTCACAGGGCTGAAACATCACATTTTCCTCCAAGGACTAGCGTTAAAATTAATTAATGTCTTAAAGATCTTTGAGGATGAAGATCAATATCACCGTGCTGTTTTCAGGAATGCAGTGAATGAATCAAAGTCTCACTTTAATTCACGTGAGGCGTCAGACTGGGCTCAGGTAAATTCACTCACTCCCACGCTTGTTTTTATTTTTATAGTAGATATGAATTATTCACTATTTGCAAAGCACATTTGACATGTAAAAGCTACTCATACAAACTTCTCCGCACAAACAGCTCATGCCCAGTATTAAATAACAGAACAACTACTCATGGAAGGACAAGACTTCCAGGGGGATGTGCAGTGCTCTGGCCTCTGTCCCACACCGCAGGTCCCAGCACCTGACGGGAAGGGGATGGACACTGGAAATGCAGCAGATCTCAGATGAGGAATGACAGTAGTACTCAGTTGTATTTAGCAAGCACCATACACAGCAAAGAGGATTATTCCTCAGCAGAGACACAGGCACAATGCCCCGCTCAGGAGCCTGGAGTAAGCCTGTATTAGTGACACGGAGGAGAGGTGTGAGCCTGCTCCGAGGCCACCACATCTTTACCTGCTGGGAACACCATCACAGGGCACAAACACCCCACAGCCCCAGAGCAGAGACCCCAGAGGAGCCCCAGAGGCCTGGCAGGACTCGTGCCATCCAACAGCAGCCCTCAGCCCCTCCATGCATCCCCACAGGATGGGCTACAGTCATTAGATACAGATACCTCAACACTTGAGGGTCTGTGTTGGATTTTGCGTTTCAGCAGGGGAGTCACAGCTCTGTTACTGATGCTGGTGTCCTCCAGAAGGTAACAGAGCACCGGGTCAGGGAAAGGAAAGGACAAGCATCCCAGGCATGATTAGTGTCCACACAGGGACCTGCATTCCTCCAGCCCACTATTGCTGGGAAAAAATCCAGCCCCTCACCCACTCCAGGGCTTCCTCCTTCCTACCTTCCCTCACAGCACCTCTCCCGACTGCTCCAGAGGAAACAGCACCAATAATCACAGCATCACCAGAGGGTTATAAACCATGTACTTTACACAGGCAACTCTGCTCTCGCCCCTGGCCTACACCCAACTGTTGCTAAAGCCTTTGAACCCTCTCCAACCACCGACTTCCCAGCTGTAGTTGTAAGCGGGGAAAGAGGACAGAGGTCAAAACACACACTGAGTATTTATAGGGGTGGGAGTAAGAACACACAGAGCTGCTGCTCCCTGCCCACCACAGCATTGCAGCAGCAGCTGCCAGCCTGCTATTCCATCTTGAGTAGTCTGTGTTTTGGGTGAAATATTTACTCCCCTCTCCCCAGGAGATGATAGTGATTTGCTGCAACATCACAAAGCAGAAGGCTACAAAAGCCTAAGCTCCCACACGAAGGGATAAAAAACAAAGTCCCATAAGCTGGACAGGGCTTGGTGAAGTGCCAAACTCTGAGAGCTTCAGAGGTAACACTTGCCTCAGTTGACTCACTTTGATTCGGTTATGGCTGAGAACTTACTGGAAGTTGTACAAGCAGTGAACCCACTGCTGTTTTTCTCCAAATACAGGATCACATGTGAGAACTTGGCCAAAAAGGCTCAAAGCACCTTCTCCTGCCTGCCCTGGCCCCAAGGACCAAAGCTGAAGAGCAAACTGCACTGATTTTAAATCTATTCACATGTCAAATTTTTATATAGAAAAAGCTTTCTTTTAAAACTTCCATTTTGAGAAGCCCTACTTGAAATCCATTCCATACATCTCGACTGCAGGCAGCCTGGAACAGGCACCAGGTAGGAACAACTCCAGCATGATCACTCACCATCTCACTTGCTGTAAAAAAAGTCCTAAGAAAACAGGAAATACTGTAAAACCTCTCTTAGCCTGCCACTGCTTAGGGCAGACCCACGTTTAAATAATCACTAATTGTGAAAGGGCTTATCTAGGAAGAGATTTTCAAATAAATCATTACTCAATTTTCTGATCCACTGGAGATAAGCCACTTACCAAACCTTTACAATAGCAGACAAAAGAGAGGTTAAAAACGCAAAGGAAAAAAACCCATCAAAACATAATTAAACCCAAATTCACAAATAGCTGAGGAGCAGTGAGAGCCCCTACCATGTATTCTGTGCTAGAAGTTACTTGCTAATTCCAGGCACAGGGGTCAAAATGAATGCCAGCTATAAATTTAACTATCAGGCAGCAGGGGGACAAAGACAAATCTGAATGACAGGAGCATTCTGGATCAAAGACTCACACTGGAGGCCCCAAAGACAGGAAACAAAACTGGTGTTAAAGCAAAACAAACAAACAAAACCCCCACTACATCAAAATCTGGGTTTATTTGTATTTCTCAGCAGAAGGCTGTCACAGACACAGGTTCAAAGGGCTGCCTCTCTCTAGAAACAAAACCCGCATACATTTGGGGACACAACAAAAAACGACAGTGACAAAAACTTTCCGAGCCATGGCAACTCTGCCCTCCACATTTTAGGGCATCCCAAGGTGTTGGTGGCCACACATCAGGGTCTCTGAGAAGTGCCCACATGCCCCAGTCGGACCAACTGAACCTCTCTCATTACAAATATTTTTGTATTTTCTCCCTCAAAATTACTGATTGAAACACATCCTCTCAGCTTTTGACTGAACAGATTGCCTATTGCTAAAATCAGTATATCCAAACACATGGGCCTGATGTCATCTTTCTCCAGATCCACTTAAAATACCCCATTTTTCATTTACTTAAGGGAGACATGTGGTTTGATATGATTAAGCTATTGCAGTACTTAAACCACCCCCCCAAAACAAAAATAAAGAGCAGCTTCTCTTTTCATTGGGAGAAAACATGACATCATGCCCCATTCAGGTGAGCAGGAATATGACAAATCTTGCCCCAGTGAACAATATCATTAACTGCAGAGGTACTCCCAGCTCCCTCATTTATTAGGAAAATGAGGGGTGAAAATCATGTGTTCAGCACACAGACAGCTCAAACTGCTATTTTCAATAATACAAGAACAAATTCCGACTGAGCTGATTGAAAGAAAAAACACATCTCCATCTCAAAAATAAAATCAAACTATTTATCCCTGCAACACAACAGAAGAATTGTTTTATTGCCACGCAAGGGGAAAAAAATACAACTGCCTAAAAGGCAAAAAATAAAATTCTATCTCTTTATACTATCACTTGTAATTCTTATGTCATTGCCTGTATATTCCATTTATATCCATTCTCCACTGCCATTCCCTTCCCCTTTAAAAGGGGGGCTCAAGAAGATAACGTGCAAAATTGCAAGTGAAAAATGTCTATCACACCGACAGGCAAAGGCCAGGCCAGCCCTCAGATTGATATGAAGTGATGGATACATTAAGGGTTCACATTTCCTCTTCCCTTCTTCAGCATCATTTTTCCAGCCCTTTCACATCACAAATGCAACATCCATCTGTCCTTCCGAAATAAATGGCGAAAGGGGAACGCTGCCCATGAAACACACACACGCACACACAAACCCACAGCCCTCACAAAAAACACATTTTCCTCCAGATACTCACGGGGATGATTTCCTATGTGATGCTCCATTTTCTTGTTTTAAAAAGATGGAAGGCAAAAAAAAAAAAAAAAAAAGGAAGTGTTGCAAAATAAAAGGAAATTCCACCCACACAATCCTGCAGCCTGCTGCAAAGAAGCACAGAGCGTGCTGACGTCACGGATTCATGAATGGATGGAAATCGGGATGGTTGGAGATTCGGCGGCTCCCACTGGGGCTGGGCACCGGGAGAGGGGAGAGGGGGGCAGCCAATCCCAGCCAAAGCCAGGCAGCCAACAGCCCGAGCCCCCAGAAAAATGGCATCAGTGCTGCCATTCCAGGGGGAGGACCGGGCGAGGACATCCTCCGATACCCCCGAGTCTCCTGGATAACAGCAGCGTGTCAAATAACAGCCATCTGGTGTATGAATCAAATGGCTTTAGTAATCAGAAAAGGAGTTTATCATCTCTCCCTGGCTTCTCGCAGGATTACAAACCCTGGGTATTATTATTAAAATAACTAAATATAAGCATGTACCGGGAGGAAGCAGCAGGGAGAACAATAGGAGGCTTGTGTTTGATTAGTGATGCAAAAGCACCAGCAAAATAAAAATAGGAGCACTAACAAAATCCTGCATTCAGCTCCAGTCAAACATTCCCAAGAGCAGGCAGACAAGCTCACCACGTCAGGAACACTCAGAAACAAAGATTGGAGCAGGCAGAGTTTCACACTGGAGGCTGTGTAAGGAGTGGTGGGCACAGCACCCACAGAGCCCAGCCCACTTCCAACCCCAAGCCAATGGAATACACTCAGCTGGGCACACCAGAGGCAAGGGCACTCAAATCCATGGCAGAGCCCTGGTGAACACTCACAAGAGTGGCTGTGATTAATCTGGATCTGGACAGGGGAAAAGCACAAATTATACCTTATTTTTGTAGCTGTGAAATATGAGGGAAGGAGTGGAGGGACAAGTGTGACCAGGAATGCAGGTCAAGGTTTGAAGGATAACCTGGGCTGTGAACTCTGCAACAAAACACCATTTCAGGGTTGACCAGGATTCATCCTTTTGGTCTTTAAAACTCCGTCTGAAAAAATTGTATTAAGAGACAGAACTTCCATATTTTCACCACGCATTTTCCTAACAAGTAGGAAACAATTATGCTAAAACAGTGTCCCAAGATTTACTTGGTGGGGCTCATATTAAAAAATGTCTGAGAGAATCCCACCTTTCCTTATGGAGATCCCAAAATAAACCAGGACTGGATGTAACAACAGAGATCTGGGTTAAGAAATTGAGGATTTTGTGCTACTTGGTATCATGTGATCCAGCACCAATGACACCAACTCCTGTGGAGGAAGAGGGACCTTGGACTGTGGTTTCTGAATTGAGCCAGCCAGAGAAAATGAAAAGGAATGCAAATTTCTTGTTACCTACTTTCAAGATCAAAAAAACACAAGTTCACTTTTGCTGAAGGAATCTCGCTTCTCCCAGATCTACAAGTCACCAAATCACAAGATTCCTACCCAGACAAAACTCCTGCAGGCTGAGCACTGCTGTGCCCAAGGGGGTGGAGGTGTGGGGAGAGACGTCCCTTCTCCAAAGGGATCATTTTGTGACACCATTTCAAATCCCAGCTGCACTTGCTTTGTCTCCTCAGCCAACCCCACCACCAGGGGACAAAACAGCTCCCAGATTTCCCTGGCATTTTCAAACAGACCCAGAAATGTTAATTGACTCCCTTACCCTAAAGCAAAAAGGGATACATCAGGAACTAGAAGGGGGAGCATCACTATGCACATGCAAGAAGTGGGGGGGAAAAGGAGAAGTATCACTACAGAACGAGAAAAGTCAGAATAAAAATAGTAAGGGAAATAATTTTCAGAGGTTCCCAAGGGTTAATTTTTTTTTAAATGTCACTGCAATTAAGTTGATCAACATGAGAAAGAGAACTAATTTTCCTCTTTCTCACTCAGATAAAAACACTGGTGAATGCTGGGAAGATACCCAAACACAATTCTGTGCATTAATTTAATGCAGCATTAATGTGAAAATAAAATGTACCAAGTACAGCAAGGGTGTAAGATACTAAAAATCCAAACTTCATAAGGGACCAGACGAGTGCCAGTGAAAAGGTGACAGGCAGCAGGATTTCTGAAAGGATAGATGGGCAACCAAGTACACAGAGCACCAGGAGAAATAACAGCCAGACTGGTGGAAATGGGTGCAAAAAGCTAAGCTAGAAGTATTAAAAAAATTATCTGTTCACCATACTTGGAAAAGAAAAGATAATTAAGTCTTTCCAAGCTAATTAGTAACTAATAGGAATGTTATCCAGCATCTGCTAGGCATAACATTTCTAGCTGGCACATCATGATGATTTGAGCCCAGCCCTAAAACAATCATTTAACAAGTTCTCCAATCCTGTGACCTTTAATTTCAATAAACTGGCGAACGCCTAAAATTGCAGGAGACTGAGAATCCCAATATTGTGCCAATATTCAAAAATAGCAGACGTTGGATATTTATAGGCCTTGGGAACTTGATGGTGATCTTGGGCAAAAATCCTAAAAACAACCTTTGATAGGAAGGATGGTTCTGCTGCACTGGACCCAAGGCCCAGCAATCCCAGTGTCCTGCCTCCAGTGGTGGCCAGTAAAGGCACACAGGGAAGCACAAAACCAGAGCAAACCCTTAATTCTTAATTTTTTAAAACCCTTAATTTTTTTTTTCTTGTGGCAGGTTCCACTGACAACTGCAGGAAACCAGAAGAGAGATGGAAGTGACTCAAAGGTTAATTTCACAATTATACAGCACGAGGGCTGTTAATAAATCTACTCAGCACACACTTGGGACACACAAGAGGGACTGCACTGTGAAAACTTCCTACCTGGATGAGTAAATAGGTGAAGTGAGACAGCAAATGACTCTCCAACAGGCAAAAGTCTGGGTAAATATTGGCATAGATAAGGTGGCAAGAGGGGCATTTCACTGTCAGGTTCTGAGCAGCTGTGAAATCTGGGCTCCACTCTCCCAACCTTGTCTGTACACATCCCTCTCCTGAGCGTCCTAACCTTCAGCACTGGCATAACAGGAAAGAAGGAAAAAATCAGAATTATAGAAGCATCTTCAGGCTGAGGGCAGGTGAGCTGCAATTTGAGCTGCCTGGAAAAAAAAAGTTTGCTTACAGTAAGACAGTAAAACCACCTCCCATCCTGTTGCCAGCTGTGTTTTTGACTGAGTGTGCCCTGCAAGACACCAGGGGTAGGAGCACATAAAACTATACAGTGACTTCCTTTAACCTTGTATTGCCTTTAGCAACACTTTGAGAACTAAATATAAAAATAAAGACAGTAGAGGTACTAAA
Organism: Pitta sordida; assembly: GCA_013390025.1. NCBI lineage: Eukaryota > Metazoa > Chordata > Aves > Passeriformes > Pittidae > Pitta > Pitta sordida. The sequence goes on along the minus strand of WEKX01015745.1, from coordinate 304,020 downwards.
TGGCAGTGACAAGACAAAATGCACTGAGTGGTCCCTTGTTTAAGCACAAGGTTGGCACACATTCTTCTTTTAAGGATTTTCTGGGTGGTTTCCCCTACTTTTTCCAGAATTGCCTTTCAGGCTCCTCACCACGATGAGTCTGGGTGGCTTTGTGAGGATACAAGTCACTGTCATGTTAAGAACATGCACTGATGAGGCTGGGGAAGTCCAAAAAACTGCCTTGGCAGATTTCACCTTCTGAAGGCAGGCTGTCCAGCTCCTGAGACAGGGGAAAGCTCTAGAATCCCACTAGGAATGAAATCAGTGCTATGTAAGAGTCATCAGAGCTGCTGAAAGGGCAGTTAATGAGGCAAGTGAACAACAGCCCTCCCAGATTTCCAGTGGTGGTGGCCAGCTGAGCAGAGGCCATGTGAGAAAAGCAGAACTATTTGTTCAGGGACACAGTCACAAAATAATATTCCTCTCAGAGAACATGCTGAAATCAAGTCTTCCATAACAGTAATTAACTCTAATAAAGTTGCCAGCAGTGAGAAGCATTTTTTTAAAATTTTTTTTCAATATGTATAAATAGCAGCCGTAAGGGACACTTGTACAGCCAGCTGAGCCACAGTCACCTTTCCTCTTCCAGGTGAGGAGCCTGCAAAAGCAACGAGACCTGACAACAAAGCCTCAGTACCAGGTGGAAAATAAAGCCCCACCATTTGTTATTCCCCCAAAAAGGCATGCCCAAATGGGGAGCTACTGCAGAGAGGAATTAATGGGACTGGAGAAGTGATTAAAAAATGCAGTCCAATTCCCCAAGGTCAAGTGTTGTTCAGAGGGGGGAACAAAATCACCTGCATAAATATAGAAACAACCATGAGCAGCTGTGCTGTAGATAAGGCTTGAGGATGGAGAGGATCACAGCCTGAGCACAAATTATAAATATCCAGTTGCCACAAACAAGGCAACTTCTGTCCATTAACAAAAGAAATTCCTCATCCTCTCAGTTTTGGTAAGACTTTGGTAAAGCCCATTTTTGCATGATGAGGCTTGTCAGGAAAGAGAGAAACCACGGCAAAACTAAAGGCAAAGATAGGCAATGAGGTGAGTTACGAGGGATGAGCACCACTGAGGTGGCTCAGCCAAGAGAAGCCAAGACAGATATCATATATAGAAATGGTTTCTGTAAAGAAAGAAGGAACTTACCCTCCACATCTGTGGTGGGCAGGAAAAGTAATGGGCTCAAATTGCATCAAGGAAAATTTCCTCTGAATTGTAAATAGTGAAGCACCAGCTGAAGGGAACTCAAGTTGTCTCCCATACACTATTAGGAGGTTAAGGGAAGAAAATTATCTCACAAAAACAGTCCAGCAATAGCTATGATGCCTTGGTGCAAAAGGTCAGGATGAACGTCTGGAACATCTCAGGCATCCCCCATGAAGATATTGAAGCACTGAAACCTTTGCAGCAAGAGCAGAAGATAAAAAATTCTTCTAATCTTTTGCAGTACAAGTTCTCATCAAATTAAGTCTCTCCATCCTTGTTACTGTTATACAACCTCTCCGAGGAATATTATTCTGATTTCTACCAAAAACCCACAAGAAAGCCCATTAGGGTAGCAAAACTCAAGCATTTATAAGTCAAGAGACTGCCAGAATAAGGATCTGTATTTAGCAGTAACAGTTCTCTCTGTAGTGCTGTGATAAAGTTCCTTCAGGAACAGTGGATCAACCCTATGTAAATATTCTCAAGGCAAACAAAACCTGCTCAGCATCTTCCTCCCAGACTCACATCACTCATGAAGCTTCCTCTAGGTTTTGCTTCACCCTTTGTTTCCCCTCTCCCCCACTGACCTCTTGTCCTGTCTGAGGCATCACGATGCACAATTACTCACTTCATGAGGAGTTGTGACAGCACTTTAAATAGTTACTCATTAGCAGAATACTCAGATGGAGTGGGGTTTGATCCTTGTTTTCAAGCACAGCGTTGGACACTGGGATGGAGAAGGCACCCAAAACCCCCAACACACCAAGTCCTCTCTGAGTTAAGTCACAGACCTGATCTTAAGGGACAACCACGGGCTAAAGAGCTGCATCAAAAGGACACATAAAACTTGGACACTGTCCTAATACTCCAACTCAATGCCCACCAGCTTTGGATTGCACACCATTTGCCCATCCAGGGAAATCCAGCACCACATTAGTCAATTCAAGTCCTGGCTGAGAGAGAATGAATGAGAGTCCTGTCCAAAACCACAGCAGCTGAAGCACCAACCTGGGACCTTCCAGGGCTCCACAGGAGTGTCCTGTAACCTCTAGTCCTCCATAAATGTCACAGTCCCCCTTAGGGCCAGACCTCCAATCCTCAAGCCTCCTCTACCCACTGCTCCCCTATAGATGCCCTGCCCATTAACCAAAAAGAACAGACAAATTAGAAGCAGCAATGTTGATGAAGCAACTGATGAACTGTCGTTGATGAAGCAAGGACAGGGTGGTTCATGTGACTAATTGCTTTCACCGAGATGAAACCAGGTTCAAATCAAGGGAGACTTTAATCCTTCAGCAAAATACTTCACCTTAATTATAACTCATAATGAGAGACAGACAGAGTCTAAATATGTGGATGCTCTGCCTCCCCAGCACCCACCACTCCTCATAGAATGGGTGAAAACTGACAGCTTTTATATTAAGAAATGAATCCCAAAATGTAGCTCCATCTCACATCTTCCTGCAATCCCACTCAGAGGTGGCTCAGGCACATCCTAAAAATAAATATCTGTAGCTTCCTCTGTATGAAGTATCTCTGTATGACACAGATCATACAAACATAAAGAAAACATTTAGAATAAAACCATTTTCAGTCTCCTCAAGTGAAACAACTGTTTCCTCGCATTATACACATAACCCTGCACTAGCTGAAGAAAGCTGCAGATAATTCTAGTTAGAGGCAAGAATAAGTGATTTCTTTAGCCAGCATCTACACAGAAAATAAGAAACTATTTTTTAAATATCCTTCTCAACTTAATTCCCCAAAGCTTACTGAATTTTTATAGATTAGCTCCTCTTCATTCTTCACACAGATATCTGCACTTTGCTGACATACAAGTTTTACAATTTAATTTTTTAATACATGAGATAGATGAAGTTAAGCTAAAAAAAACTTAATTTATGACACAGAACGAGGAGATGAAATTTTCTTAGGAACAGCAATCTCCAAACTCCATCATGCTAACATCAAAGGCAATGCACATTAGAAAGAGTATCCCAGGCTCACACAGATGCATTAGAAGATTAGACAACGAGACAAAAAGAAACCTCGTGCCATTTACAACACATTTCAAAAGTGACAAGAGACCACAAAGACTCATTTTTAGGGGCGGGGGGGAATAATAGGACACTAAGAGACCACAAGCCATCTAAGAGGTCATAACCCTGTCCTGTGGGCTGACTGTCATGTCCAAAGGTGTCCTTACATGGCTGGCCATGCCTCAAAATGAAACTGTAATCAGTCAACAGGAAACTCAGAGACAGGTCAGTCAGAAATGGGAAGGGTTTATGTACCCCGGTCTCCCTGCACAAGCTGCCTGATTCCTCCTGCAATTGAAAACCACGAACAGCTGCTTGAAATGAAACAAATAGCTGAAACCATAACTCTCCCATCATTGAATCCACAGCCTGCTCCCATCTCAAAACAAATCATACAACTCCAGTTTTCTGGGATTTTGCTGGTGTCTCTGCTCCAGCTACAACCACCTGGATTCCTCGGAAAACGTGAATTCTCCACCCAATACCCAGGGAAACACCATGAAAATGTACTTACAACCATGGAAGATAATAAGTTATCCCCTCACTCTACCTGAATGAATAGATTCAAATGCTTTCAGAGCCAAACACTGGAGGTTTAACTTCACCTCAGTCTGTGAAAACACCCCGTGAGCTCTTGTCCCTTCCTGCTCAATCCTTGGGGAGCTGGATCCCATTAAGGTGTCTGCTGGTGAGCAGGTCCAGCAGGGAAATGGCTTTGGACACAACATAAAACAAGGTGGTGAACTCACCCCTAAAATGTATTTAAAACTCCAAGGAAACTGCAGGAGTGGCTTCCCATCTTTTTGAGTTTCTGACCAGTTCTAATGGTTTAAATAACAACTACTACCTGCTCATTGCTGCAGATGCACTGAAAGCCCATGTCCTCCTGGCTCACTGCACATGTGCCTCCTCTTCAAGTCAGATAAACCAGGCTGCTCTCTGAAGCTGCACCACGTGGAGTGTTCAGGACAGTCCAGCACCCAATTCTTCTCCCTAGAAAGAACAAGAAAACTCAGAATCCCACTGGAATGTATTTAAATAACGCTCCCAAGACAATTCCTTAAGCACATCGTGGAGTTACGTGGTACAGCTGAAGGCAGCAGAACACATCCAAAATTTCGTGTGCAGTTTCAAAAAGAAGCTGGGAGTAGAAAAATACCTCAACATATTTAGCACATCCTTTCTTAGCACAGTCCCACACTCTAATCCTTTTATGGTACAATTTTAATCTAAATTAAGCAACCAGCTCCAGTAAAAGAGCTCAGAGCTTTCCATATTGTGTGCTACATCAGGATAGAATTAGCCTTTGAAATAACACACTTCAGGGTAATCTATTAATGATATTTTACACTTAATTTCAATACCTAAACTCCAAGTTACTTGTTTTAGTAATTTTAAGCAAATTTTAGGAAAAGCATGACTTAGAGTCCTCCTACATACAGATAACTCATACCTCCATTGTTCATGTTACCATCAGAGGGACAATAAATACCGACACTTTCTCCTGCATCTTTTGCCCACCCCACACAATACCAGGACAGGCAATTCCACATTCCCAGCAAGTGAAACCCTGTGAGCTCCAGGTTTGCCTACATTCAAGGCTCTATTTGGGCAACAGGAGGAGGAGGAGGATGTACCAATATTCTTGCCCAGGAAAGGATTTGCTTCATACCACTATTAACCAGTCTAATTCCACCGTAATTTCCAAATAAAATTCAGAATAAACACAGCTTTTTTCTCCAAATTTTAGAGTTTATACTTTTTTATATAATAAAAATGTAAATATTTGCTTTTGTTTACATGAAAATTACATGTTTCGATTAAATCCATGAAAAAAAACTCCAAAGCCAGTAATTACAATTTTTACCAGTTATTTTAAGGCAGGAACAGCAAATGTAAACAGAAGGTTTTTCTTGCTTAAAAAACCCAAATATTGTGAGCAATGTAAGCATTATAAGCAATATTACAGATGAAGCAAACGACAAAAAAAAATCAAAAACGTCAAAAAAGGGAAAGAAATGTATTTGATTACACTATCCTTTTAAGCACAATCCATGTATATATATAGAAACAGTACATAAAATTGGAGAGATGTTCAACAAAACCATGAGACACCAGATGCCCAAAACTGGCCCAATGCCACTGGAATAAATTATTGAATTTCACAAGGAAAAAAAAAAATACAGCAAATGATGCTTTAAAAGCTGTCCTTAAAAGCTAAGAGGCAACCAGGGTAGGAACGGCCAGTGCCCCATGGAAGGGCCCTCTGGGGCTGAAGGACTTTTATCACCAGCTGAGTTCAGCTCTTCCTGCACTTCCATTTGGCACCACCTTTTAGAGCATTCTCTTGGCTTTTAACACTTGCTTCCCACACCCAGCTGAAAGATTCCCTGCATCCATCGTCCAACCCAGAAGCCAGTGTGCTGTGTGGTAGTTTCAAGCTCCTAAGAATCCAGAAAAGCACTTACTGGGTAAAAAATCACTACAAACCAACCCCAAAGGTGTGCAATACAGAAATCACATCAACAGGGAACAGGGTCACAAACACCAGCTGCTTGGATTTTTCTCCTCTTCAACATAATCACCATAGACCCAAGGAATTCTTTTCCATCTCTTATTTTCTCATCCTACCCAAATACCAGCAGAATCCGGAGTATTTGGAGTCAAGCACTAACCCCTGCAGATGGATTTTTGTTTAAAAGAACTGAACACACAAAACATTATTTGCTTTGGAATTCTTCTACTCCTGGCCAAAGCCAAGCTATGCTGGAATCAATAGGGCTGTTGGCATTGTTTCCAACAGAGCTGGAATTTCATTTCCTGTGCCTCTCTTCAGACCTGCTAAGAACCACCAGAACATGGGTTTGCACTCACATAATCACATCTAGAGCTCAAGCCAAAACTGTTTGTGCAAAATAAATGCTTACAGGGAAGGCTGGATAAACAGCAAAGGGGCTGTGGTTGGTTTCTTCAAAGAGGAAACTTTGCCCCAGCCTGGCTGCTCTGGATTAATGAAGTTCCTGAGGCCTTGGAAAGTCCCTGTCCCAACCCTGGAAGGTGGGAGGGATTGTTATTTTTACTGTTGGCTGATTAACATCTTATCAGCAAGTTTTCAAAGGCTGAACTCGACACACATCCACGGCAAAAGTGCATGGGAAGGACAAGGGAAATGTTCAGTTTGGGTTCCCTCTCCTGCTGTGATGGGTCAGAGTAAGAACTCTCCCATACACCACAACCTGCAGCAGGGCCAGCAAACAAACTTCAACCAAAATTCCTCTTTTAACTGCAAATGTCTCTGGAAGCCAGTGAGAACCCAGCACAAATACTCTCCAGCAAAGGAGGAGTTTGCTTTGCCTGCTGCATTCCCACTGGCTGCCACACAGGATGGAAAAGCCAACCCAAATCTTTAAGTTTGGTCCTTAAATACAAAGCAGTTCTATTACTGCTGCCAAATTTATCACCGACACCACAGCTCCATGACAACCCACTGGAAAACAACAACATAAAGTCTTCAATTTAGGCCTTGCTATAATTTTGATTTCTATCCCAAGCATGTTGCTGAACAGTGAAGGGCTGATGCAACTTGAACACAGGAAAAAAACCCAGAGTTACAGACTCATTACTAATTCATCCTGGCTGGAGCTGCATACCAGCAGCTGCTGCCTCTCTCAATTAACAGCAAATATTGAACAGCATTGTCATTTAACGGTGTTTACTGCCCTGTCCGCTGCATTTCCAAGTGCTCTGGCACAATTTAAAGCATCAACATTAATAAACAGAGCTTAGTTTAACTCCCTTATACAGCAGCAGATCTCACAGCAGGAGTGTTTCACTCGCTTCATACATTCACTAGGGGTTTGGCAAAAGCTGAAGCCCAAAGATTCAAGGTGCCACCAAAAGAGTGTTTGCAATTCAGAGGCCCATGGGGTGCTTGGCTTTCACAGAGGGCTGAGCACAAGTGTGAAAAATGATGGGAGTAGCTCCAGCAGAGCAGCTCTTTGGAAATGACTGCCAGAAAGTTGAAACAAAAGGGGAGGAAAAGGGGGAGGCCACACGTTCAGCCTCTGCTGCTGAAGATTTAGAACAGAAACCCCAAAACAAATGGGGGGGGAAAATGGATATACATCAATGCTGCAATTCCTGATGACCCCATTGCTGCATACGGAAGTTAAGAGCCCAAATTTGTACCTTCCTACCCTCAAATACAGCCACAGCTGCCTTTTGGTCAGGCTGGGCTCAAGGCAGATAACTACATATATATATATATATATATACACCCACAGTGCAACTTCTGCACTTCTCCAGCCGCCTCCACAGGTACTTCAGTGCCCGACTTGCTCTGTGGTGTCACGTTTGCTGGGAGCCACTGAAGTACAAAGCACTGCACAGATTTTATATTGCATTTACACACTGTGTTCCCAGCACAGGAGCATCTCCAAGCTCTTCTATGAGCCCACTGCCAGCTGGGCCAGGGCCAATGTGTGGATACCAGCAACCTGGAAGAGGGAGGGAATGCTGAGCCAGCCCAGCTCGCCTGCAAGGTGCACACTTGCCATTTAGATCCCATGTCAAAAGATCCAGCAGCTTCTCTACTGCATTTGTTACAGTAAAAACTACAATAAGCTCATTCCAGCTGATTGAAATTGGGGGAATTCTGTTATTTCTGAGAGACAGGATCTTTGTTCTACTCCTTTTGCAGTGGGAACTCTGCTATAAAGCATGGGAGCTCCACGTGGGCTTGTCAAACATGAGGGAATGGCTTGGAAAATTGGAAAACAGGGCAGGGAAAGGCAGGGCCAGGCCCTGCCCATGGCTCTCTGTGAACATATTCTGCCTGGTTTAGCATTTGGCTGCAAATCCCCTCATTTTCTCAGGTCCCCTCTGCAACTCCAACATCCAGCCTGGTTTGTTAGGAGGATTGCTTCCCTTTGGGTTCCTCCAGCACCTTTGTGCTGATGGTGTCTAAGGTGCTCAGACAAATCAGGTGATATGACTAATACCTGCCATCTGCTCGTTGTTACCTTCTCTCTCCTCTCCTGAAGAGGAGTCAGCAGCAAAGTGCTTGCTCTGCTCGATCTATTTTAGGAATGTGGGCTTTTAACATCCATGCAGCACTGCTTTAAGCCAGGAAACTTAAATCAAAGAAGCAGACCATGCTCATGCAGGGAAGGCTGATCATCAGGGCCCGTCAAAGTCTCTGAACAGACCCAGAAACAGCCCTTTTCTGCCAAAGTTCTTTGCTCCAGTGTGCCCGAGAAACAGAGTTATTGCCCAAGGTTTCACTCCAGGCCACAGAGGAGGAGCCCATAAGATCCAGCCTTTGAAAGTATCCAACCAAGGCAACCAACTTAGAGCAGGCAACGTGCTGCACCACTGGGATACTCGGTCTGAGGATAAAGGAGCTCCTACCCAGTTCTACCACCTTGGAACAGATTGCTGGGCACAGCAAAAGGCACCAGTAACTCAGCTCTCTGTCCATCAGACTGGGGTGAAACCTTCCAGTCACAGGGAATACAAAACATTATTTATACCAACAGCTGCTTCCCAGATGCTGTGGCCAAGGAAAAACCAAACTGGACACACAAAGATGGGCAGGAAGGGAGAGAGGCTAAAGGAGGGTCATTTAATTTCACTGAATTTCCTACAGGAGGCGTGTCAAATGCGAAGAAAAAAATCACCACAGTGTAGGAGGCTGAAAGATGGAGCAGCGAGGAGTCTCAGGCCCCATAAATGTTTCATTTGAACAAAGCAGTAGATTTGTAGTAAGCACAGTTCTGCTGCTGAGCTGCACACTCCTGCTTTGATTTCGAAATGACAAAGTGAAAATATAAGTATAAATATAAAAGAGGAGAAAAAGAAGAGGGAGGTTTTTATAACTGACAACCTGCTCCTTCACTGCTGCCCAGAGCAGCAGCACCAGGGCGAGCAGCACACACGGACTCTGGAGCATTCCCAGAGCTGGATTTCACAGCTTTGACAGTCCAACAGAGCTGGGGATAACAAGAGCTCATGCACCACACCTGAGGAAGCAGCAAAGGCTGCAGAGCTGTCATGCTGCCAGCTGAGAAAACTGAAACTGCAGAACCACAGAATGAAGATGCACGTGGAGATACTGAAGAAAATGGAGCCCCAGAGCAGCCAAAGGACCCAGCTGCTCCTCTTGCAACACTGCCCTTTCAAAAAGGGCTGATTTTCTCTCTGGGCCGTTTCCCTTAACAAATAAAACCCACCAGTAAGGACCACTTTTTCCCTGTCATTTCCTTGAGTTATATCCATGCCACCCTAAACAACAAACTCAGTAGTTAAATAAATCTGTGAGGGAAGAAAGGTTGATCATTAGTGTTTCTTTCTGCCTAAAGTGCAAGAAGAGTCTGAAAAAGAAATTAATGCATTGCATGACTTATGAGATCTCTTACCTCCATTTTTCTCCCCTTTCCTGCTGTTTATTTCCCTCAAATTGCCACCTGATCCCCACTATCTGCTTCTTTACCCTCCATCCTCCAAAAAGCAGGAAAGCCCTTGGCTTAGTCTTCCTCACTCCCAGTTCATCCAGCTGAACACACTGGTACATGACAAATGCTCCTGAAATCTGCCCATCCTCTGGAAAAACCTCCACACAACAAGTGCAGACAATCCATGAGCAGAAGTTCTTTAAAGGAAGTATGAGCAGACTCAAAAACAGTTACACACCAGTGTTCTCATGTTTTTCACTCTCCTCAAGTCTGGGAGTGTATTTGAGACAGTGACCATGAGATGCAATTCCAATAAATAGTTTTCTTCTCCTCTGAGGCAGGGAAGACAAAAAAATTGGGAAGAAACAAAGCCACAGCACAGGCTCAATTAACCCCGAAGGACACAGCTACATGTTGCAAGTACAGACACATCAGAAGGCTCTTCTTCCCTGCAATTTGCTGCTGGGAACAAACCTGCAAACTAAGACAGGACCTCGGGGTCTTCCACATGCACCTGATGTGGGAAGGCATCACCTCTGATAAAGCAGGACCTCAATTTTCACTGCTGGCTGCTCTGAATTTTCAGCTCCCCAAAGCTCATGCCCTGGCATTTCTCCTTGCAGAACAGTGACCTTTGCAGGCCTCTGGAGAAAGAAGCCAAATCCAGTATTAAAAAGATACAGATGACAGCAAAAATGCTGGTGTGTTCTGCTACTCCAATGACAGAAAACATTAAATATTTACACTGACACATTATGATATGATTCTACTGTAACTGCAATCTCCTGTGACACAACCTTGCTATTTTTCCTTATGAGCAACCCTCTCTTACTCTGAATATTCAAGATAGATGGCTCTGAGTAAGTGAAACAGTCCCATCTCTTAGCAAAAACTGGCTGGTGACCTCACCCTTGTCCCAGGGCTGCAGGAAAGGAGAACACTCCAGGGAGGCAGTTCAGGGACAGACTCACAAAACACCCCCAGGAAGCTCAGCCAGAGGGATCTCTCCTTACCAGGACCAAGGTGACACATCACATCAGGGCCCTCTGCCTCAGAAGCAAGCACAGACACATTAAGTAGCTTGAGGATGCAAAACCTTCTTCCAACCACCACCCTCCTTTTCCCTGGAGAGCCGCTTTTCCCTGGAGAGCCAGAAGGGAATCTCCCTCATCTCCAGCTGAGAACAGCAGCAGTTCCCTTCTTTCAGGACAGAACCAGCCGTAAATACTGGCTGGAAACATTTATTCCCAGTGGGGACAGCCAACTGCCTGTAATTGCTTTCAGTAGCTGGGGGTGAGGAGAGTCTCTCTTGTGCCAAACAGCACCCAAAACAAATCAAGTGACAAAATTACAGCACCTTGCACATACAGCAATGCCTGATCCTACACAGCATTTGTGTTCAGGCTGAAGAACATGGGCTGAAAATGCAAAAAAAAAAATTAGAATAGCTATACACTAAGTTATTAAAGCTGCTTAAAGCAAAATGACTGCTATGGTGCTGTCCTTTGTGCTGTAGATTCCAGGGGGAGGAAAGGCCACCTCAAGGGTATGTGACCAGAACACCACAGGAGGATCACAGGCCTGCAGCCCTGCATGGGGACAGCTGTCCTGGGCAAGAGTTTTCCAGCAGCTTTACAACACTGACACTGTTCATGCCATAAACACAATCCCAGCTTGCTAGAAATACATTTCTGACTGAGTACAGTAAATAAAATATACCCCCTGAACTGAAAACATGGGTTAAATCAGTGCTCTCTGTGTGTGAATTTCAGCCACATCAATAAAGTGTCAGATATTTTCCCCATTTTCTTCAACCAGAAAGTGTTCAGCTATTCATAAAAGTTTTTAATACAAAATTCTTGGGGGCAAAAACAAGCCAACTATTGAAGTTCTACTGTTGAACAATATTTTCTACTCCTACCAGGTGTCTGTGTAAGCTGGGCTGCAAACAAAGATGAACGCTACATAGGTTTGTTGAATGACCTCAGGAAGACCAAGGAAAGAGTAAAAAGAGCATCCAGACAGGAGGCAGAAAGATTTGGTATGATTTCTGAAGACTATACCAAGGCTTCTTCAGGAAGAGGTTTCTGACTGGGATATAAATGTGAGCTAATCCCCAGGAAACTGCCCAGTTCATCTGCTGAGGACCTGCCGGTTATCCTGCAGCAAGATAAAATGAATTTACAGCCTGGTAAACTTAAGGCTGAAGAGATGGAGAGCAGTGTCAGGTGGCCTTTGATATCAAGGTCTTTGCTATTGCAGCTTCAGTACATATTCTCTTGCTCTAGGCAATCACTGGATCTCACATGATTCCCAGAAAGACCAAATTGTACTTCAGAGGCTGAACAAGGCTGAGGAAACATTTTCTCTCAAAAAAACACACCATCTTGGGAGCATGAAGCAATCAGAATGAAGTGGCTTTTTGCTCCTGCCAAGTGCCCAAGGTAACAAAGGTAATCAAAATAAAGGTGCAAAATAGGAGTCTGACTGTAGATGGCCAGGGTCTCATACAGGTATGATTTTTCTAGCTCAGATTTTGTGAATATAATCATCTGAGACAACATGAAGGATGCTTTCCTTTGGCACATAAGAGCTTGCTGAGGAGCAAAGTACACTTCCTGCTCCCTCTGAGTCTGCCCTGGATCCTCCTCTGAGTAACAAACAGGTTGATCCAACTTCTTCCTTCCCACATGCACCAAGGAGAGGCTTCACAGACACAGGCTCCTTGCTCTCAGCAGTTCAAAAAGTGTGTTGTACAGATAATGAATCTCAATTATACAGAGACATGTGTACTTCAATCTGACAACCATCTAAACTAACCCTGATGCTGAAAAATACAGGCCAGGGAGAGCAAGAGAAGGGACTGGATTTTCACCCCAGTGTTAGAACAGTTTTCTTGCTCCAGACACACCATCCGTTCAGAATGAAGGAACAGGTAGAACAACTCCGTTCTCCAGGCCCTGGAATACCCCCTGCAAGCCTAAACACATTAGTCCATCTTCTTGTTCTGTGCATTAAAAACTCACTTGGCAGAGGGAATAATGGAGTGAGATGCAGTGGTTTCTGAAGGCAGACTGCTGGGAGGAGAGTGAAGACACAGCACTATCAGATCCACCCTCAGGCACAATGCTGACTTAGCTCCTTGCAAAAAGGAATAGAGCAGAGCATTTTTTTTCTTTAGTGAAGATCCCGCCTCATCTAACAGGTAGTTTATTGATTGTTGCCTTGGCCTAGAAGGCTTAACAGCCAGAAATAGAATAGTTACTGGCCATGGCTAGTGAGCAAACAACCCTCACTTATGCAGCTGCACGTGGGACTGTCGTATAACACCAAGAAACCAGCACCACAGGGTGCTGCAGTGAGAAGGTTAAAGATACATCTAACACAATCCCACCTTTCAATTCCTCGGTCCTTGAAAATACTGCTGCTCAGAAACACCACTTGTGCTGCAAATTCACCATTACATATCTCAAGATACGACAAGAGAAGAATATAATACCCTTTGAAAAGAAGGTGTGAAAGGTACTTGATGTCACTCCTCCCAGCTTCAGGCAGGCTGTGGAAGGGGTTTATTAGTCTCTGAGCTGATGTGCTCTCCCTGCTCCAGCACCAGGGAAGCAAAGCCATGGGATGAGGGGAGTTCTCCTGTGGAGCCAGTGCAGCCCAGTTTGGTGGTACTGGGTTGGAGAGACGGGACTTGTAATGGTTCAAGGATCAGGCTTGAGAGCAGAGAAGGAACCTTTCCTAACGAAGAGGCAGGTCAAAGACAATCCCATATTCATTTGACCTGCATATCTTACTGCAAATCAAGTATTCATAGAGTTTGCTTTTTTTTTTTAATACCAGGAAGAATGAAAATCATTCCTAATCCACTTATAGGCAACATTGCTCTGTTTTCACTGGTAACCACTGCTCACCCTTCTTCCATTCCAACTTTTGGTCCTCCTCCCTCTCACCAGCAAGACTGAGAGCTGACACATCCCTCACCCTTCCTTCCCCTCTTGTTGAAACCTTATTTCCACTGCTCTAATAGTTCCTGACTTAACTGGGACAAGGCAAATTATTCTGGGCTTCTCTGTCCTAGCAGTGAGTCTGTTCTGTATTAACCATCCAGAGAACTGCAAAATCACACTGAAGCCCCAGGCAACCATCCTAACGCTTCCTTAAATTCATGTTTTAATCAAATTGCCCATTTTTACTGGACATGTCTATAGCCATTATATATATATACACAAATATATATATGAACTTTTTATACTAAATCCTTCAGTGTTGATAAAATTCAGGAAAGTTCATTTGACAGCATTCATTCCAAGAGATCCCAATAAGCTACATTTCTATCCAACCTTAAAAGAAACCTATTTTTCAGGCAAGACTTATCCCCCCTATCCTTTTAAGCAACATGCAGAAGCATTTATAATCCTTCAGAACAGAATCCTTAGTAAATATTACACAATAAAATGTACAACTGCAACCATTTGTTCAGATATGGAGCTGAAAGGCCTGCTTCCAAAAGCTGACTACTCAAGTGCTCCTTCAGCCTCTTCTAATCTAAACTATCACATCCAGCCACCCAAAACCAAAGGGGAGGACATTTCAGGCAGGGTTTGAGCTCTTGTCTTGAGCTCTGACCTTAACTTTGTACCACCTGATGTCCAATATCAACACCATTGCACCTTTAATTTTCACAAGGGATGCAAAGCGTTTCTGTACAATCCCATTTTTCAGGGCCATGTAATTAATAATTTGGTTTGGCAGATGGCAGCACCAGTTTTTTTAACACTATCACATGCACCTCTGAAGACATGACCTCCTACCAGAGCAAAACAAAATGCAACCTGCAGTGTCCTACGCTCCGACTCCATTTCAGAGCCTTGCCATTCCTGGGGAGGAAACAGGGGAGTGAAGGTTTCTTTTCTGTCCTGTGAGAAACAGATCCCCTGCCTTTTTCAGATGGCATTTCCTAAAAACTGCCAATCACTTTAACTGTGTGAGACAGCATGCAAATAAGTGTATGATGACTTTCTAGAGGAGTGCATCCAGAAAAGTCTTTCCTTTGAGTCACATCACCCGTTTTGAAACTCTTCTATCAGGCAAAATCTGGGCTGGTTTCAGTTTCCTGGAATCTATGCCAGAAATATCCAACCACTGCTCAAGTTCACTGCTAAGTTTTGCTGGGGAGGCTCTCACTGTACAATATTTNTTGGAAGGGACCCTCAGGATCACCTAGTTCGCTGCTAAGTTTCACTGTCAAGGCTCTCACTGTACAATATTCCCCCATCCATGAGCAAAGGGATGAAGCACCAGCTCGTTTTGCAGCTTCCACTCTGCCCGCCCTGACTCTGGGGACAGAGCTGGCTGAGGGCACATGGCAGAGCAAATAAAGACACCAGTGTCATCACTTTTTAGGTAAGTGAGCCAGTGCAAGCACAGCTGTCTAGGAAATACACACCAGAGAAGCCGGAATGCACCAAAGAAGTTTTGTTAGGCCTGAAATCACCTGGGCTGCACTTTGTCAAGCAAACATGAAGTTTTCCTCTTCTTACCTGCCCTGCTGGGAGAGAACACAACTCATTGAAGAGCACACAGCTCTGCTCCTCAAATACAAAGTAGCAGCACACACACCGTCATATTTTGGGTGGTACACTGTGAGAAAACTCAGTTTGTCCTTCCCAAGCAACAGCTGCAATGGACAATGCAAGGATAAGGAATGACAGGACAAGGGGCAATGGTTTTAAACTGAAGGAAGAAAGATTTTGAATAGATACTGGGAAAAAAAAATGTTCTCTGTGAGGGTGGTGAGGCCCCGGCACAGGTTATTCAGAGAGCCTGTGGTTGCATCATCCCTGGAAGTGTTCAAAGCCAGGTTGGAAAGGGCTTAGAGCAACCTGGGGTAGTGGAAGGTGCCCCTGCCCATGGCAGGGGGTGGAGTGAGAGGGTCTTTAAGGTCCCTTCCAACTCAAATCACTCTGGGATTCCATACAACCCTCCAGGTTATTGTGAGCCCTTTTTTTGATACATCATTTTGATACATCACTGACAGGGGTCTGCTCAAGATCCCAGTGCCCCCAGTTTCAGCCACCTTGCTCAGACTTGTCCCCGGTGATGTTCCGGCAGTGGCAGGTGACTGTGCCCTGACACAGTCACCACAGACACACGGTGCTCACACAGAGCCACCACCTCAAACCCTTGGTGACAATGCAGCCCAAAGGTGGAACAAAAACTCGAAGTGGATGAAAAGGCAGCTGAGATTGCCTGCCCTTGCCTTCACAGGCTGACACTCTCAGTGGAGCACACTGGAGTGCATTAATAAAGTTTTAGAAAGGCTAATGTTGACTTCATTTATTTTTACAAAGGCTTTCTTTGCCCTCATCTTCACTGACTACAAGTGTCAGAGAAAGGTCAAAATAGCTTAATTTTCTTCTGCACTGTACAAAAAGGCATGAAGAACAGCCAGTAAATTTAGCTTATTTCATTTATACTGTGGCTTAAGGAAGGAGAGAAGGCACTTATTACCATCAAATTGACCCCAGCATAACCTGGCGGCTTTTATTAATGTTGTGTAAATTAAAAAGAGAAACCCAGAGATTAAAAAAGATGCATCAACTCAAAGAGAGTGTTTGCATCACAAGGAAAAATAAATTGTGGTACATAACAGACACCAGAACACAAAGAAATGCGCAGCTTTCCAAACACAGTCAGTACTTCAAATTAACAGGCAATGCAATGCTCAGGCACCAGAGGATGGAGATCAACTCAAGTGGTAAATGAATTAAGAGGATTGTGGTGCTTATCAGTAATGTTAAACTTCTTCTCTACTTGGGAGCACCGAGCAAATGTTATTTTAATAGAAATGTAACTCTGTTTCAAGATGGCAAGTGCAGTGTGCTTGAGAAACAATATCTTCATGGAAAAGGCAACCTGAAGACAAGTAGTGCTACCGGGCAAAGTTACAATTAGTGATTGCTACACCTGTATTTACTAATTGGTACCTAAATATTACACGTGATCAGAACATAAACCTTTTTTTTCCAAATGTATCCACACAATATTTAAATGTAGGGAAAATATATCATGAAAACAAAATTATTCCAGCTGATCAAGTAAAACAAACACAAGAATCTGAAGCAATACCTCCCTCTCCCTTCAATGTGATTGCAAGTTTATACCATGGAACCCTTGGGATCTCCAGAAAAGAGAGAACCCCATGATTTGCTGGACTTCTTTAAGAGTATCTCAAGGTGGCTGGAAAAGCTTCCCTTGCAGAAAGGGATAAGCAGAGCCCTAAAGACAGTAACAGTAAAATAGAGATGTAACTAAAATTGATGCAGTTCTGCCCCACAGCTCTCATGTCCAGTAGCCCTGTCAGCTCCCCCAGAATAGTCTCAGCTCTGGAAACGTTCCCTCTCCCAGGGAAAATAAGGATGGCTGCATCATCCAGTTTGTGTGTCTTTGCCCAAGGTTCAAACTGTCAATATTTGGTCAAGATTCACATTAAACTAATGCCATATTTTGCTCCTAATGAGATGAGAATTTTATCCAGAAACACTGAAATATTTTCAAATCCCATAATGCCACAAGTGGCAACATATCAGGGCAGGCAAGCAAGGGAGAGAGGCTACCAGGCACCTCCATACCTATCCAGAGTCTTACACACAGGACAGAAGTGTGACACAGTCTAATCCACATGAAAGATGGACACAGATTCAGACTGTGGGTAAAACCCAGCAGCTATGCAGTACTGGAATGCCTGCACACTGGAAGCCAGTCTTCTGGTACATGGGTGGCCCAGTGGATGACGTGCCCTATTCCCTCCCTAACAGAGATTCCCAGTGAGTGCAAAGTCTTGAAGAGCCCTGTCCCCTCATGGAAGCTCCAAATCTGCTCAAGGAGACGTTGCCACATCTTACATTGCCCAGAGAGACTGTGGCTTCCACATCCCTGCAAGTGGCCAAGGCCAGGTTGGAAGGGGCTTGGAGCAACCTGATCTAATTAGTGGCATCCCTGCCCATGGCAGGGGGCTGGAACTGGATGTCCTTTAAGGTCCCTTCCAACCTAAACCATTCCATGGTTCCATGATCCTGCAGTCGCTCCTGAGCCACCTCAGCAGCTGCCAGAGCACTCGGCCCCCAGACCTCCAGCCCTGCCTGCAGCACTCAGCTGTCCTCACAGGCAGGGAAAACCTGCTGCAGCTCCAGCTCTGAGAGCTCTGGGCACCGTGTGCTCCCGTGGGAGGCCGGAGATGCCGCTCCTCCCATGCCATGCCGTGCCCTNAAACAAACACAAGAATCTGAAGCAATACCTCCCTCTCCCTTCAATGTGATTGCAAGTTTATACCATGGAACCCTTGGGATCTCCAGAAAAGAGAGAACCCCATGATTTGCTGGACTTCTTTAAGAGTATCTCAAGGTGGCTGGAAAAGCTTCCCTTGCAGAAAGGGATAAGCAGAGCCCTAAAGACAGTAACAGTAAAATAGAGATGTAACTAAAATTGATGCAGTTCTGCCCCACAGCTCTCATGTCCAGTAGCCCTGTCAGCTCCCCCAGAATAGTCTCAGCTCTGGAAACGTTCCCTCTCCCAGGGAAAATACGGATGGCAATGGATTCTGGCAGGGCAGCATCATCCAGTTTGTGTGTCTTTGCTCAAGGTTCAAACTGTCAATATTTGGTCAAGATTCACATTAAACTAATGCCATATTTTGCTCCTAATGAGATGAGAATTTTATCCAGAAACACTGAAATATTTTCAAATCCCATAATGCCACAAGTGGCAACATATCAGGGCAGGCAAGCAAGGGAGAGAGGCTACCAGGCACCTCCACACCTATCCAGAGTCTTACACACAGGACAGAAGTGTGACACAGTCTAATCCACATGAAAGATGGACACAAATCCAGACTGTGGGTAAAACCCAGCAGCTATGCAATACTGGAATGCCTGCACACTGGAAGCCAGTCTTCTGGTACATGGGTGGCCCAGTGGATGACGTGCCCTATTCCCTCCCTAACAGAGATTCCCAGTGAGTGCAAAGTCTTGAAGAGCCCTGTCCCCTCATGGAAGCTCCAAATCTGCTCAAGGAGACGTTGCCACATCTTACATTGCCCAGAGAGACTGTGGCTTCCACATCCCTGCAAGTGGCCAAGGCCAGGTTGGAAGGGGCTTGGAGCAACCTGATCTAATTAGTGGCATCCCTGCCCATGGCAGGGGGTTGGAACTGGATGTCCTTTAAGGTCCCTTCCAACCTAAACCATTCCATGGTTCCATGATCCTGCAGTCGCTCCTGAGCCACCTCAGCAGCTGCCAGAGCACTCGGCCCCCAGACCTCCAGCCCTGCCTGCAGCACTCAGCTGTCCTCACAGGCAGGGAAAACCTGCTGCAGCTCCAGCTCTGAGAGCTCTGGGCACCGTGTGCTCCCGTGGGAGGCCGGAGATGCCGCTCCTCCCATGCCATGCCGTGCCCTGCCCTGCAGGAGGGATGCAGCCAGAGCAGGCACCAGGCCCAGCCTGCAGGGCCATCTGGAAAACCACAGCGCTGCCTCTGAGCAAGAGCCAAGAATCAGGACCATTTTACTGGAAATATCCCCAAATATTTATCGGCCACCATCAAAAAAATCCATCCTCAAACAAGGCTGGAACAGCTCCTGGCTCCAGTGCAGGTGCCTCTCCAGCTGCACACCGTGAGAAGCCCCTGTGCTGACAAAATCTGCTGGGGTTGGTGAGAGCAGCCAAGAAAACAGCAAATAAACAAAACACAACAAATAGGAACAAGTACTCAGAGCAGTATCAGGAATACCAGCACTGCCTGGTATTTACTTAATGACTCACACAGAGGAGAATCCATCCCTTCAGGCTTAGGACCAGTATGAGAACAGGTAACAGAAGAGTATGAGATCACTGGGAGCTCAGCAACTCCTGACCTTGGAGAACAAAGAAGCCTTACAACAGCAAAAGTTATCCTCTTTTTACTCTCTCCCTTCACTCTGTTGCACAATCTTTCTCCACAGATTAAAGTCACTCGCTCCACAGAATGGGAAAGCAGAAGGAAGGAGGAGAAAGTAAAAGGCAAAGGAGGTATTTCTGTTCACCTACACAAGAGAAAAATACAGACTATACCTGAGTAACTAACTCCAAGAGAGATTCCCTAGTTTTCCAGGCTAACTGATAACATTTGAAGAGGACACTTGGAAAGCAACAGTCAATACAAGAGAGCATTTTACAACTTAGTAACACCTTTTGCTGTGAGGCTTTTGTGCAGAATTGCAGATTATGCCAGACACCAAAGAGCACCAATGAATGTGACCACTATTTCTCTCTACTACTTGAGGAGGAAAAAGTCTGTAGCTGGAAAGTCCCCTTGTACCTGCTAAGTCCTACACTCCTGAGAGGCTCTCAGTGCTACCAAATATTCAGATACAAGAAACTCACATGGCCAATGAGACATGAAAAAAATTCTGGCTGGATTTCCACCACACAGCGAGGAAAAGCACAAGAGGCCTGTGACACTAATGTTGAGCATTTTAGAGCAGTTTCTGAGCAGACAGAATGACAACTAACAATCACCTATTTGTCACCATTTACACTCCACCATTATCTTGGAGTTCACAGCTGCTACTTGGCTCATACCAAAGCACACACAAAAGTAATCAAAGTAACCAACAGAAAAGTCAATTTATCAGCCTAATTAAAAAATCAGAATTAATGCTGCTGAGCAGGCAAACATAGGTTTACATAGCCCATGGCTTCCTCTTATGTTATTTATCAGAGAGTAAAGTCTAAACCAAGATATTTTAAGCCTTAATTGTCTCAAAAATCATGGTTTTATTTCAATGTTGAGTGCAGGACTTACATAACATTTCCCCTTTTGATTTCTGTTATTAAAGGATTTTAAAACAAAACTGTACGGTCACTGCCTGCAGCCCTGAGGGGCTGAGTACAAAAATAACAAAACATACCACAAACCCTACAAAACACAATTTTGATTTAATTTCATTCAAGCATTATGTTCCTTACTTTGGGGAAATTACTTTACCATCTTTGATAACAAGCACTCTTTTCCTGCTCTTCTGAACACTGGAAATATCATCTGAGGTACGACTGGAACAGCACTTGAAAATGCCTTATTTAATTTAATACATTCAGCAAGCTAAAGCAAAGTTTGTCTTACAGACTTAGCTTTCTCATCCTGCTACTAAAATACCTGCATTTTCTTCACTCTCCAAAAATTATCCATGGCTCACCTCTCTCACTAAGCACTCCAGCTTTTTTGAGGGCTTCCAAATTAATAATAATAATAATAATTTCATTGGTGTGGTGGAAAATATTCCCTACCTCGCCCACATTTCTCACAGTGAGAAAATACAAAAATACAAAATATATTTTCACAAGCTGATCCAGCCCAGAGAGGCAGCATCACCCTGAAATGAGGATGGATCCATCTTTGGGAACACTGATGGTCACACAGCTCATCTGTCAGCACAAAACCTACTCACCTTCAAGACATGTTATTTTCCAGCAGAAGAGTGTGAACAGGCTCATTTTGGAAGACGTAATGGTCCATCAGTTTTTGTCCTTAACTCTCTTTGTTCTTCCTCCCAAATTGGTGTTCTGGAGATATAAAAAGAACTTCAATTTAAAATACAGCTCAGAAAACAAAGCTTTTCCTGCTTTTTACCAGGCCCGTTGGAAGGTCACCTGAAACCCACTGATGAGTCCACTCACTGAATTACTGATGCCTTATCTCGGAAAAGGCTGGAAGGAATTATTTCCCCAGCCCTGCCACCCTCACAGCTTGCACATCCACCACCTTCATTACAGCAGCATGTTGAGAATTCATCCTAAGGGTTGGGAATAGGCAGGAGACTTACTAAAAGTCATACTGGTGCCAGAACTGAGAATTACACTGTGTTATCAGAGCTCCCTTTTCACCTTGCCTGGTGCATTTGACACACTGACCTATACTTACTGCACTTAGGTTTATCTCAAAAGCACAAACACTGAACTTCTCTGCTGAGTTTTGCCTTGATGATTGATTGCCTTCCTTAATTTCACTAGAGACACTTGGCTCCAACTGTGCAGCTCTTCTTTGCCTGGGAGTATGAAGGGTTTGATACATGTTTGGAAAATTAGGCTGAAAAGGCAAAGCAAAAGCACTGGGAGTGTAAATGAGCCAACACCACATTAGAAGCAATTTCCCTGGCAGGTCCACTTTGCTGCCAAAATAATTAGATCACTAGTGAGAAACATCCCAAGTAGATCAATGGTGTGTTACAAGATTAACCAAGGTCATGTTCTCCTACATCTGCTTTTTAAAAAGATCCCTCCCCCAAAAAGCTTAACCTTAGGGCTCCATCCAAATTAAGAATTCACTGCTGATGTACATCAATACAAACCAAATCAAAGCATTCCATGGCCTGTCAAGTGCTGACTGCCCAAGGAATGTCTTCTGAGTGAGGGAAATCTGCATTTGAGAGCCACCTAGACACTGTGACTGCTGCTGCTGGGCGTTCAGAGATAACTGCCAACTCATTAAAAGTCAGCATTAAAAGTTTATTAAATATGCAAACATTAATGGAATTGGACCAGCAGCTACTTAGGCAGATAAAATTTCCACAGAGCACATCGTGCAGTTCCCGTTATCAATGCTGTGCCCTTTTGGAAGCATCTGTGAAAGAGTCACAAAGCTGCTCAAGGCAGCAAAACCCTCCAGCGCTTTGAGATTACTCAGGTCACACTCTCAAGGTTCCCACAAGCCAGGACAAGACACCTACTTCCCAACAATTACAGCTTGGTACATACTGTCCAATTACAGCTTGGTACATACTGTCCATTTTCACTTTCACACTTCACTGCTTGAGATGCAAAGTGTCACCAAGAATTCCTTTCCCCCCCCCTTTAGGAGCATCCCCAAGGCAAGTCCCTCCATCCCTCCTCAGATTCACAGGTGTAGAGGTTTTACATGTATCCCAAACTCCCAGTCCTTGACAGCTTGCTGCTGGAGTTTGACACAACTAAAAAAGAGAAGTAGGGTGTCAAACAGATGATGCAGATTAAAGAAAAGTGTTTAAAAGCAACTCTCCTGAACAACAGGTAACTTCACACACACACACAAGGTGTGTAAGAGCTCTGCCCGGAGCTCCCTCTCACAGCTCTCCCAAAAAAAGTGTCTGCAAACAGCAGTCCCAGCACATCTTGTCCCACAAAATGCAGTTTCACTCCTGGATGACTCTGCAAAGTCCCAGTGCTTGGTGAGTGTCTCAACAAACCTCCAGGTTTTTGCTGTGGAGTGACATCAGACT
This sequence comes from Pitta sordida, assembly GCA_013390025.1. Taxonomy (NCBI): domain Eukaryota; kingdom Metazoa; phylum Chordata; class Aves; order Passeriformes; family Pittidae; genus Pitta; species Pitta sordida. Next base: position 280,988 of record WEKX01015745.1, on the reverse strand, counting down.
TGGAAGTGTTCTTCACTAATGCTATCAGCATAATCTGAGCTAGCCCGGGGGAAAGGAGGACAAGGAATACCTCTCATCACACCCAGCATAAACAAGCTCCTGAGAGTCTCTGGTGTACCTCCCAGTGACTCTGGCAACAGCCTTGCTCTATCAGTAGTAGCTTCAAAGAATGTCTGGAAGGTTTAATCCTCCAATTATGGAGGGAGAAAGTCCTCTCTCAACATACAAGTGTGGTCTAGCACCTCTGTCCGTCCTACAGATGTGAGGCTTCAGCAACAAGATTCAAATGAAATCTTGAGGAGCAATGTGGGAAAAGCATGACTGACCAGGAAAGAAGGGACCTGAAGGAGTGTGAAGTCCTGTGACTTCCAAACACTGAACTCACTGAGCACAAAGAGGCTGAGCAGGTTCTTTGCTACCACTTTTCCTGGTACTGGTAACAATCTCATACTGGAAAAGAGAGGGCTGCTGTAATTGTGAAGAACGTCCCAGCGCCAGCCCATGAGATGCAACACAAACCTGAAGTTAAGGTTTTCTTTCAGTCCTGCAACCATATGGGCCTCTCAAAATAGAAGGTTCAAGGATGTCTTGGCCAGGAGGGAATCAACAAAATCCCCCATCCATCATCTGATGCAACACCAGGCATCACGTGCTGGAGAACCTTGAGCAGCAGCCAGATTGAGGTCAGACATACAATAGTCTCCTACTCCATGTACCAGGAAGTCTGGGCTTAAATTTAGATTTTTCAAAAGAGAACTGACAGTTAATGCTGGATATGAAGGCAAAGAGAGTTCAAGAAAATCTGGGTTCCTAAAATGGCACTGACCAAACCTCTCACTCTGTTTCTGGAGATTGATCTTTGCTGCTCCAGTGCATTCAGAACCCCAGGAACGCAGACAGCTCACACCCCTGCTCCCAAGGCCAGCCATTCCCTAACAAGGCAAAAGAAAATCCCCACAGATCCTTTCAACTCTGAAGGGACATCGTGGTGTCTTTGCCACAGATTGTCCACAATTGGCCCCACACACAGGGGGGAGAAATGACAGTGCAAACATTGTCCCAAGGCCCCAAGCACTTGGAGACTTGTGTTCAGGGATGTCCTTGGTGGTCAGCCTGCTGAGCTTCTCACCTTGACTGCACTAGAGGCCATCAACAGCCCATGGATGACCGAACACAAAAATAATGCCTGTAGCTTACAGCCAGCACCTTCACTCTGCCCATCAGGAGGAATTCTCTGCAGGACAAGTCTCTGACCAGGAAAACACACCAATTCAGTGAGCCAGCATCAGTATTTCCTCCCACTACAGACAGGAAAGTATATCCACACTACAGGACATTGTGCCTTGCGGAATATAAATAACCCATTAAAGGAGTGCTCTGCTTCTAAGGGAACCAGGAGGGTCACATTACTCTGTGCCAGGTATAAGACACACTGCACCCAGGAGGAGAGTTACTCCAGCAACCCTACAACTAAAGCAACTTCTAAACACTCATTTCCAAAGGAGTGTCCCAATGTCACTGAGCAGCACACTGAACTATAGCATTCAGGTTGTTACAAGGAAAATGGGTAGAAAATATACAATTCTCTGAGAACTCTGCTACATCCTGAAATCCATGGCACCACCAGTGAGAGATCCCAGCACTGTTCCCTCCACCAGCACTGACTTTTATCCAGGAGTTGCAGGGCAAATCTGCTGAGCTGAGACAGGAACAGCAGCCACAACTCACAAGTCTCTGAAATGTGGACAAGGTGTTTCCTGGCAACAATAACAAACCAATGGAATAAAATAAATGTTTTCCTGGCAATTTAATGTGGGTGACATCACTAACACCCTTTTGGGATCCTCTGGCAGAGCCACCACAGTGACACCAAGGCTGACACTGGTGAGACTCCCCTCTGCTCAGCTCCAAGGTTGGACACTCCAACCACTTTCTCCCCGAGGGAACTCCTAAAATAGCATTTTCTAACTCAAGGGAGTCTACGCCTGAATAAACCAGAGGCAGAGGCCTTTGGTCGCAGCTCCCACCACAGCAGTTCCCTCGCTCTGTAGATGGATGCGAGGAGAAATGTAGGCCACACATGCAGAGAAAATGAGATATCCAGAGTTCAGAGATGCCAGAAATCCCATTGTCAGAGTCAGGAAGTGAATGCCCATTAAAACAGCCTACAAGAGCTGGGTACAGCTCCACACAAGCCAGGCGGGTCAAGGGAAAAACACTTCATCAGAAAGTTAAAAAGTGTTTTCCCCCTACTGAATTCCCTCGTGAATCATTAAAGAAAAATCTTTGTGATGTAACTACTCAGACTTATACAAAGGGCTCTTGTAATTAGCTCTCCAGTAATCCTCTGGCCACCATCTGGAGCTCAGCCTAAACCTTGACCTCAAGTCCCACCAAACACATCTGTGACAGACACCTGAAAGTGAGTCACACCACAACACTGCACTCACAAAGGGGAAAAACTTACAGGAATGCTAAAAACTCGAGCCACTTTCTACTCCACAGGTTCTTCAATTCACACCCATCGCACTTAAGGAAATGGCTCCAAAAATAAAACGTTAAAAAGCAAGATTCATCAACACAATCCTGAGCCAAAACAACATGGTTTCTTCCATTGAAACAAAGTTGACACGACATACCCAACATTCTTCCAGTAACACAGGAGACTCCTGAAAGTAGATTCTCACAGGAGAAAAGACTTACCAAAAACACAAAAAAACCTTATTCCCCTCATGTAGAAACAGCTCAAAATATTTTGCTACTAAAGGACACAGAAATTCCTTCACTTAAAGCACTGTAGATGACTGTTTTATTGCAGGGGGTTTTGCTAACAACCTTCTGATTAGTTTAAAATTCCTGTTCCCCACAAGCAAATAAGAAAGTCTAAGATGCCTCCCATGTACAAAGCCTCTTAGCTGGAAAAAGAAACAAAAAAAGAAGGTTTTTGAATCTCTGGCTCTGTGGTGCATGCTGAGCATCCCACAGCCACATCCTGAACAAAACTTATCTCCTCTCTTCCAGCAGAATTCCATTTGCAATAAAGTTCAGCAAGCAGATTTCAGACCTTTGTAAGAAGGCTCACAACAGCAAGGAATGAAGTGATGGAGCAGGCTGGAAATTCTGAAACAGATATCCTTAGTTCATATCTGAGAGCAAATCTCTGCACGAAGGAGAAATGTTTATTTTTTCAGGGGATCACGTGTCCATAAAGCACAAAGAGCCTTCTGTAGTGGGAGGCTCGGTCCCAGAGCAGAGCTCTCCTGCCAGCTGGGCTCCTGGCACACACCATTCCTTCCAGCCAGAGGGAATTTAAGGATGAATAACTGCAAGATTAGAAAGGACCACCAGACCTGGAACCAACGATGAGACCCCAAATTCTAGTTCTTTCACTACAGAGAGACAGAAAAGGACTTGTCCCCATGGGCGGGTACAAATGGGGTTATCCACTCACATCATCCAGCAGAGACTCCTCTGGGACCATTCCCCACAGCCAGACTGGCTCCAGTGGTTATCCTGGCCACAAAACCTTTCTCCTGGCTGCAGCTTAGGCAAGGATTACCCAAGACCAAAGTCCTGCACAGCAAGTCAATATTTAACTTGAGCACTGCACTGCTGAGACCCACCTGGAGTACTGGATATGGTAGTAACTCATTAAAGCTTACACTGGCATTTCTAACAAAAGAGGTAATAAAAGGCAAGTTATCTTCTCCCTGAGACGTTGTGAAGATAAACTCTACAGTTAGATTCAGCTGTTAGATTCAGCGTTAACACATAATAAAGGACCTAAAAGAAAGTATTTCAGTGGAAGAAGACTAAAGGATGGGAGGTGTATATTGGAGGGCAGGTTCAAGGCAGGGGCAGCAGCCACACTGCAAAAAGCATTTAAAACTAAACCACACCAAGGTCTGGAAACTCAGCACTTGTTCCACAAGTAGTATTTTAACACTGCAATTAAATCCTCAAACCATGTCACAGAGGCCTATATAAAACCCTCGGACATTACAAGGAGCAGCATTTATTCTCCGCTAAATACTTGAATAAAACCTATGAGCTGCTGGACTTGAAAATAACACAACTGACTTTTTTTCCAGTTAATTTTTCTTAGCCTTAGTGAAGGTAACAACATTGTTTATACATTCTCTGCATGCATCTGATGTAAATTCTTGCCAACAGTCCCGTTTTTCATCATCTTTTTGGACTGAGAACTTTCTGATGTGAAAAACAGCTGTTTAAATACAGCTTAGACCAAAAACTAAGCAACTCAGAGTGATTTCTTATTTCTCCCATCTGTTTCAGCTCTTCCTGTTCCACCTGTTCTGTGTCTCAATGTGATTTCTTTATTTATTGTTAACCCTCCCATCTTTACATTTAGCAAAAACTGTTTTTGTTCTCTAAACATGAGCATCTGTTCCAGCAAGGATTCCAGTGCAGTAATTGGTGATAATCCCGACAGGTAAAATTGTAAAATTCCCCATCTCTGCATTTCTAATGCTTCAAAGGCACCCGTTTGGCCAACATCCAAAAGTGAACTTTTTCAGGAAACAAAATAAAAATATTTCTGCTGTGATGGAGTGGAAGGAAGGGGCTGAGGGTATTGGCCTCATCAGGAAAGAAGGAGATGAACAGCAGTGCTCAGCTTTCATCGAAAAAAAAGCCCACAATAAACCAAAAAACGAAACACCACAAAAAAAAGCCAAACCACAAACTTCAGGCCTGCCCAGGGAAATGCAGCCTCAGGGAACACTTTCAGGAGCAGCTTAAGCAACTTTGCTCCCTGAACCGCCAGGTACAGACACAGCTCCATGGGTCCCATTTCCCCGTGGTGCTCAGTGCTGGGGGGTCTGGCTGCTGAATCCAGCCCACCACATCACCACCCACACCTGCACAGGGGAACACGGGCAGAGGGCTGGAGAAGAGGTGCACAAGGGGCTCCTTTTGCTTTCATTGAACGGTTTGGGTTGGAGGGACCTTAAAGGCCATTTCATTCCACCCCTGCCATGGGCAGGGACACCTTCCACTATCCCAGGCTGCTCCAAACTGCCCTTGGACACTCCCAGAGATGGGGCAGCCACAGCTTCTCTGGGCACCCTGTGCCAGGGCCTCCCCACCCTCCCAGGGAGGAATTTCCCCCCCATATCCACCCTAATCCTTCCCTCTGTCAGTGTCAGGCTGTTCTCCCTTCCCTGTCACTCCAAGTCCTGCCTTCCCTCACCCACCTAAGCGCTGCACTTCTCCGGGCCAAGAGCAAATGAAGAACCCACTGAATCCACACCAAAATTCCCGCACTCGGTTTTCCCACCGAACAGGGCACAGCCCTGAGCCTGCGCTGACTTTTGTTGTTGTCAGCATCCCCCGCCCGCCCTGCTCCGACGGGATTAGGGCAGGACAGACACCACAGGTGTAACTCCGCCGGGATCCGCTCCAGGTTCCCTCTGGAGATTTTATTCAAACGCTTCCTCCTGCCCGGGAAGCGGAGAGAACCCCCCGTGCCTGCTCACCTGCCCCAAACGGGCACGGCCGGCACCGCGGGACCACCCGGCGCCTCTTTCCAGTGGGAAAAGAGTCCTTTTTTTAAATTATACTATAGCACACAAGGGCGGGAGTCCCGCGCCTGAAAAGCGGGAGCGGACAATGCCCGGCTGGATTCGCGCAATGGACCGGGATGCGCTCGGTGTCCTGAGAGCCGCGTTAACCGGGACCTCACAGCCCCGAGCACCCCGGGGATCTCACAGCCCCGGGCACCCCGGGGATCTCACAGCCCCGAGCACCCCGGGGATCTCACAGCCCCGGGCACCCCGGGGATCTCACAGCCCCGGGCACCCCGGGGATCTCACAGCCCCGGGCACCCCCCGCTCCCCGGGGATCTCACAGCCCCGAGCACCCCCTGCTCCCCGGGGATCTCACAGCCCCGAGCACCCCCTGCTCCCCGGGGATCTCACAGCCCCGGGCACCCCCCGCTCCCCGGGGATCTCACACCCCCGTTACCGGAGCTCCGGGTGCCGCCGCTCCTCCCCGCGCCGCTCGCGCACACGTCACCTCCGGCAGCGCCGCCGCACGCGGCGCCTTTTGAAACCAGTGGGCGGGGCCTGAGCCACCGTGGGCGGGGCCTGAGGGTGGGCGGG
>WEKX01015745.1:239493-263564 GCA_013390025.1 Pitta sordida | reverse complement strand
GGTTGTTATGGCCGAAGTGAAGAACCCGGCACTTAGTCTTGTTAAACCTCATACTGTTGGAGCCTGCCCATCTCTCCAGTCTGTCAAGGTCCCTCTGGAGGGCCTTTCTACCCTCCGGCAGTTCGACATTTGCCCCCAGCTTAGTATCATCTGCAAACTTGCTGATGATGGATTGAATTCCCTCGTCCATGTCATCGATAAAGATGTTGAACAGTACTGGGCCCAACACTGACCCCTGTGGGACTCCGCTGGTGACTGGCCGCCAGTCTGATATTGCACCATTCACCACCACCCTCTGAGCTCGCCCTTCCAACCAGTTTGTAACCCAGCATAAAATGTTCCTTTCCAGCCCGTGCTTTACAAGTTTCTCCTGAAGCTTATTGTGGGAAACCGTGTCAAAGGCTTTGCTAAGGTCCAAGTACACAACATCCACAGCCTTTTTGTCATCAACCAGTCGAGTCACTGGATCATAAAAGGAGATCAAGTTACCATTACTAACATCAGATTTCAGAGTTTTCTTTGAGGTCTGGATGAGGCAACTGGTGCATAACTGGCTGTTCTCTCTCCAAAAGTAACACTTGTCCCAGACCCTGGTTGTCAGGCCTCAGGATTCCCACTGATCTTTCTGTGTTGTAGCATGGCCTTGTCCAGGCAGCAGCTGGTCCTGGAGCCCCTCCTACACAGCCCCCCTCAGCCCTGATTAACAGACCTTGCTCATGGCTTGTTGGAGTTTGTGATTGTGAAGGAGGAACACGCAGAGGTTGGCTGGCACTCCTCCACACAACCAGCTCACAGGAAACTCCTCGGGCTCTCCGGGTTTTCCTTATCAGGCTATGGATTCCCACTCCAAGGCTGCAAGCTGTGGCCTTGTATAAATATGTGCACACAGGGTGTATTTTTCAGCTATTTTATGACAAGGTTCTTTTTAAGATGAAATGCATTGAAATATATAGAAAAACATGCACAAACTGGGTGAGTCCCAGGCCTTTCTCTCAGCTCCGTGTAATTAACACTTCTCTCCACTGGGCATCAGCAGAGCTCTGCTCCTTCTTCATCACCACCAAGCTTTTGTGGAAAGCTGGGCTTGGGTTTTAAAGAAGGTCTAGGAAGGAAAGCTGTATTTATAAAGGACTGGGCAAGCAGGTGTGATACTTGGATATTCTTCCAACTGCTTGTGGCTCAGATTTTCTGAATCAGATGGATCTCTACATACGGTGTATGCACACAAAACAGTCACAAACTATACTAAGACTGTACTTAAAATTGTGTGTATATCAGTATATACCAGTAACTAAATTCTACATACACAATTTGTATTAATATTTGCATTAACAAGTGTCAACGCTTCCATTTTAACCCACCTTCTCCCTTGTTACCACTTCCTAAAACAGACTATGTTCTCCATCCATACACACACACGTATATATCAATTGTCTAGTAAGAGACAAATGTAAAGTTGGATATACAGTCAGGCCAGATTTTTTAAATATTTGATTTGAAAAAATACTATTTATACTTTTAATGGTCTATTTTTAAATTCTTCATTAATTTTTTGCCGGCCACATTTACTGCTGGTGTCTGTAAATATCTGTTCAGATGAGTCGAAAGATGCCTTTTGTGGTGTTTCATGCCCAAATTCCCTTAGACAGGATCCCATACCAGTTTAAGTCTGGACCTATGCACAGATCTTCACAAGTCGAAAGCATTAAAATCACCAGCACAGCACCAGCCTGTGTCAGGTGCTTAAAAGATAGAGGGGGGGGAGTTTATCCCTGGAGCTCCTTTCCCTTTTACAAAGCTCTTAGATTGTCAATGGTTTAGCATTAATTACTTTTAAATTATGCTAAACTGTTTTCCTGAAAATCTGAATGTTTAATTCATGAAGACATTTCCAAAAGCACATTTCCCTGTGCTGTTTGCTGTGGAAGCAGCAGTGTCACAGCCAGGAGAGGACTCCCCAGGCAGTGACTGACAGGTCAGCACTTGACCTGTTGGGTTAGGAGAGAGACTAAGGAAGGGATTCACCTGGAGAGGCTGTGGCAGCAGGGACAGGCCTGCTTGGACGTGGTGCTCATTTTCACCGGTGTGCTTGGTGTCTGTAACATTGACTTCTTGGAAGGGGAAGGCAGTTGGGTGTTACTCACTGAATCTCTTTTTAATTTCAGTTTGGCAGTTCTCCAGGGTTTGGAGGATGGACTGAAGAAAGCAGAGGCAGATCCCTCAGTGAAAGCTGTTATGATTTGTGGTGAAAATGGGAAATTCAGTGCAGGTAAGATGTCAAACACAGCCTGAGCAAAAGAGGAAACACTCTCCCCCCACCATATCTGAAAATTCTCTGTCTCATAACACTGCTGGATAAAAGTCCTGATCTGGCTGGAAATGGCCACAGGTCATTATCTGTGTTACAACTGACATGGGGCACATGGCCAGAAACAAACTGGGACAGCTGCTCATCTCCCTGGTGCCTCCTTACTCCCCAGAGCTTTGTTTGTTTAAAATCTCTGGACTATCTCTGGACCATGGACCACCAACTGGACAGGATGTACCTGGGATGGGGCAGTGAAGAATAACAGATCTCCTCATGTTGTCAAGTCCCAGCAGCTGGGGAATTACTGTGGAGTCCTGCACTGCTTGTAACTTGCACCTAATGATTCCAGACTCAACTTTTTCCTTATCACACCAAGGGTGTTTGCAAATTTCTGCAGTGATTGCATGATCCTTACAGCTACTCTGAATTTTTAAAATCAGCCTTCCCCTGAGCTCTCTGAATAGGATCAAGGAGACAGGGTTCCTAAAAGGGATTTCCCATCACTGTCCTGCCAGCAGGACAGGGACATCTGGGGACAGCTGTGCTTAGTGGCACAGGGGGAAGGACTGCTCCAGTCACTGCCTTGCCCACTAATCCCTCTTGATCTCTGTGCTACCCCAGGAGCTGACATTCGAGGCTTCTCCTCTCCAAACAGACCGAGCATTTCCCTGGGCTCCCTCGTGTCTCTCATAGAAAGGAGCGAGAAGCCGGTGGTGGCGGCCATCGAAGGCGTTGCCCTGGGAGGAGGCCTGGAGGTGGCACTGGGCTGTCACTACCGGGTTGCACATGTGAAGGTAACACACACATTGCGAGCCACACGGCTGGGGAGGCATCAGGAGCCACGGGCAGGGTGGGAGCTCCTGCAAAGCTTTTCCTTGGACCCTCTGCCCAGAGGAGAGTGGCTTTATAGCTGCAGGGTGTGAGTCTGTGTGCTCAGGCACCCTATATCAACACCACCACTGATGACGTGCTCTCAGAAGTCTTACTAAATAATTATTTTCAAGTCATTTCTAAATATAAAATTGATTTGTAACCAGTAGGATAAGATGGCTCCATAGAACCTTCAGTAACCAAACGTTAATTTGCCCTGGGTCTCAGCAGTCATTATCTATATTCTGATGCAGACAGCTGTATCTCACTGACTCATGCAGCATGACTTTCTCTTATTTTTTTCTCCAGCCTTGTGAATTTTGCATTTTCTTCTGCTCATGGCCTGGTTTCAATAGGCAGTTGAAACTCAGCTAGCACGGAGCATTTATGGTTAGATTCCCTATGAGGTCTGGGTCCCCATGGAGTGCTCTGACCAAAAGACAGCTGTAAGAGTCTTAAGGAGTGATCTGTTTTTTTCCCTTGAATCCCCTCCGAGGTTTAGGAATGCTGACCCACCTTTGAGCAGTACCTGGTCTCCTTTTGGAGACTCTTCACTGATAGAGCTGTCCCCTCACTGGTTCTCCATGACAGTCTGGGTTGGTGTGACAGCATAAAGAGATATCCTACATCACCCTATGTGGCACCTAAGGTGGGTGCCATAGAACCACAGAATTATTAAGGTTGGAAAAGACCTCCAGGATCATCAAGTCCAACCCTTGACCAATCACCACCATGTTCACTCAACCACAAAGTGCCATGTCTGCTGGCACTGTAAGTAGTGGTCCTAAAGCAACCCCAAATCTCTCAAAAGCTCAACAGAAAACGTGCAGCCTATTTTTTTTCACAGGTAACAAAATCCAGACAGAATTTTAAGAGAAGGCAAGACCTCTCTTCCTAATTCCCCTGGTTTTTCTACCATAACCTTACTAATTGTCAAGTGCCCCAGAGGCCATTTGAAGGAAGATGAGGGAAGAGTTCAGTAGTGTTGAAGGTCAGGTTGGACGGGGCTCTGAGCAACCTGGTGCAGTAGAAAGTGTCCCTTCCAACCCAAACCACTCTGAGTCTTTACTAAACACAGCCATCCACTGAAAGGTCATGTTTTCCCTGTGCATTTGTGCAGAAGTCCTTGAAATGGTTAAAACAGGCTTTTGTCTTAAATGTCTTACGTGCCAAAAAGCAAAGATGAAGTTGGTGTGTAGATGTTTTGAGGCTCCCTACAGGACCAATGTATGACTCACATCTGCTTGTCTTTATTCTGCTCAGTCTGTAATTATCAGTCATTCTAATCAGATTTACTGTTGAATTTTACTTCATTTTAGGCTCTGATGGGTTTGCCAGAGGTCACCATTGGGTTACTTCCAGGTGCTGAAGGCACCCAGAGGCTGCCCAGATTGGTTGGGGTACCAACTGCTCTGGAGATAATCACCACAGGTAAAGCATTGGTCGTGCTTTGCTTATAAGAGTCATGGAGTCATATCACCAGCCTGGCCTAAAAACCAGGAATTTTTTACCTGTGTAGCTGCTTGGGTTGTAACTCAACTTGCTTCCACCCGTGAGGGGTAATTACCAGCTGTATGAGTCACTTGATCAGACGGGAAAGAATAAAAATGCCCATCAGGCTCCACTGTAGTTGACTTATTTCTCTTTTTATCACAGGAAAACACATTCCAGCAACTGAAGCACTGAAGCTGGGCTTGGTTGATGAAGTTGTGGAGGAAAACACAGTTGAGGCAGCAATTCGCCTGGCAAACCAAGTGATTGGTGAGGAAAGAATTGTAGCAATGCCAGGAAATAATTGGGGAAGTTTCAGGGCTGGAGAGAGTCAGAACAAAGCCCATCAGTTTGTTCCAATTTATGGGCTCCATTCTAGAGTTTTGGCATCCATATAAGAGAGAATTAATTGCAGAATTTGTTTGCTGGGGTGTTATGGAAAAAAAAATCACATGCTGGAAATCTGCAGAAATTCAAGTGAGATTCAGAGAACAGATATATATATATCAGTCCTCCTGCTCTTTAATTATACCTATATCCAAACTCACATGTTCCTCTGGGCTGCTGCACTCCACTGATTTTGGGAAGTAAGTGCTCTTTCCATATACAGTGGATACAGCTGGCATTGCATGGATTTTGGTTGCACCATCAATAATGGCTGAGCAAAAATGACTCCCTCCCTATAGTGGAGGGGCTGGCACAGCCTCAGCCCAATTTAGTGATCCATGGGCTGTGAGTGACTCTGCCCCTAATCCTTTGAAGGCCATGTGAAAAAACGGCCTGTGGAGGTGGGACGAGATTTTTTTCCCCCCTCCACCTCAGAAATAACAGAATGAAATTCACTGGCCTTAACTCAGGAAGAGAAACATTCCCTGCATCTCCTCGAGAGAAAACAGGGTATTTTCCCACTACTAACCTCTTATACCTTTGGAAACAGACCAAGGAATTCCATGAGGATTTCATCCAGACCTCCAACACAGTGAATTGAATGCAGGGAAGCAAAAAGCCCTTCCTGCTTTGACCACATGACCTTGAGTTGTACCAGACAGGTGACCAGGTATTCTTTGGCCAGGTTCTCTGCAGCAGATGCCCTTTCCTTCTCACTGTAGCCAGCCTGCAGTATTTGGGGGCTTCATTTTCTCATGCAGAGTCAGTGACATCAGCAGTCCTCTTTCCCTGTATGACAGCAGACTAAACACAATCCTTCAGCAAGAGGTGGGTGGTGGTGATGTATTTCACTACTGCTTCTAAGAAAAACAAAGGTACTTTGGTTCACTGATTTTGTCTGTTTTGAATGAGAATTCTGTTTCTCCATCTGTTGGGAGAGCAATGAAATATTACCACTCCTCTAGGCAAATTAACCCAACAAAGAGTGTTCCCTCTGATGTACCCTCTGGGCTCTGAACAATGCCCTGCACAAGATCTATTCCAGTTCTGATGGCAGGAGCAGCATCATGAAATGAATAATGGATACGTTGCTGGAACTGGCAAACCAACAAACATTCTGGATTTCAACAAATGCTCTGTGAAATCGGGTGAAATTTAGATACTTTCATGCTTATTTCTCCTGTGACAGACATTGTGCAGTGCTTGACAGTTGTGAAAAACAGCTTGACTTCAGGGGACAACCTCAGGAAGGAATCACTGGGCACTCTATTTCTCAAAGTAACTTGCTTTTTGAAGTTTATGTCCACTACCAAAACTGCCAAATTCCTCTTCTGTAGCTTAATCTTCTTGGGAAGTTGTCACTACCAACTGTTGTTGGGGGTTTTTTTTGAGAGAGAGTTATATAAGCATACAAGGATCCTTGCTGGATTGGATGTTCAGCAGGTAACCTGTCCCAGTCTTACTCATTATTAGATTTTCACTCAGTTTATTGCTGGTTTGAGTTACTCCAGTAAAAATGAGTAATGCCACTGATGATGTTTCACATCACACTATATATCAACTCCCACAGGACTTTAAAAATGCTTTCAGACTCTTTCCAACAGCTTTGCTGGCATTTACAGTATGTACTTTAACACTGAAAACACTGGCAAACCAGCTAATCTATTTCTTTCCTGCTTGAAAAATTTCTCATTAGACCTGGCAGAAGACCATGACAAGTTTTGATGCACCATTTATCCTCAGGTTATCCAATAATTTGAAAGAATGGTGCACCCAGAGCCTGTATGCTCCTTTTGAGTCATTCCTGACTTTGGCCTTTGCCTAAAGTTGGTAATTTTCCTGTCATACCAAGGCAATCCAGTGCCTTTGTTTCTCTTCATACTACCAGAGCTGCAGAGGAGATAACAGTTCTGCATAGCTGCTCTGGCATTTGTACACACTGAGTACTGTTCTCAGTGAATATTTTTCAGATAATCTTAATACAACCAAAGATTGTACAACAACAACAAAAAAAGTCATCCCAGAAGTCCGCTGGCTTTGTGTGACCCACAGCAATTTTTTTTTTCTGATAAGACTTTTTTAAACATGAAACTAACAACTGCTGACTTCTCCCACAGCAGTCTGGCTAAATAACTAGTTTTGTCACTGCTGGAATTTCTGTTCCTGGGAAAGCTATAGTGCAAGATAAGCCTCAAAGAATCAATTCAGAAATCATTTTCTTCTAAAGCTTTCTCAGCATTGGAGCTGCAGTGTGCCCATGGGAGGAGATCAGTCTCAAATGACTGGCTTTACTGTAGCCAGGGTCCTTGATTACTTTTGTGATACACAGTTGACAGAGCTACATTTATGGGATGTTGGGAAAGCATCTCCATCCGCACATTTTAATGGACTGTTCCTAATGAAGAACACCTTCAAAAGATGCTCTGAAACAGTAAGTGGGTGTAGGAATACACACAGGCAATTACTGATTCTGAGTTAGATTTTTCATTGAAAGACAGTAATTATCTATTGCAGATAGCAAGCAAGAATAAGTTCCTGACCTCTCCAGGCAAGAGAAAATATCTTCACTTCTGAAGGCATTTTTTAAAAGGAGTAGACAGGAGCTAAATCCTCAGAGGCAAGGAGAATGTCTTTTCATTAAAAGTGCTTGATGATCACTGCAGTCATCCAAAGCTGCATTTCAGACTTTTCCCAGCTGATGGCATCACAAAATTGACAAATTGCTGGAAATCTGCTCACCCTGCCCACCTCTTGCTGGCCTGGCTCACTCTTCCCCAGCTGGAGGAGAAAATGGGCGCAGGTCCTTTGCACAGCTGTGCTTCAAACCCTTGAAGCTCTTCATATACTTATAACCACCCCTTGCTTTCTGACCACATCTGCTGTCTGACCTTTATTGTCACAGGGCTCATGGCTTGCACCAAAGAGCAAGGAAAATCAGAGCAACTTGGCTTACCTCAGGCCCCACAGGTATTGAACTGCGTGGAAGGATGATGAGTTTTTCACTGGAAGGCACTGGGAGTTCCTGTGGAGGAAGCAGCTGTTTCTCCCGAGGCTCATAAAACCCAGAGGCGTAACAGATACTGCTGTGGGTAATTGCATACTGGAAATGGAGACTGGGGGAGAAAGGCTTTCCATCACAGCTCTGAGGGCCTTCAGTGCATCATCTCTGCACTGTATAAAGGCATTTTAATCTCCCTCCAGGCTCGTGATTCTGGCTGACACCTTCCTTAGGCAGAAGGCCTAGCGAGGTGTCCCTGAGACACAGTCTGTGAAAGGTCTGACATGGACTGGGCTTGTCTCTGTCAGGCCTGAGGGACAGGGGCCAGACTCAGCTTTGCTCCTCAGAAATTCACAGGCAGCTCACTGCACCAGGAACACTGTTAGGCTGGCCCTGCCTCCTGCACGTGCCATCCTGCAGCATCCCAAGGGTTTACAATTCTGGGGTGGTATTAGTCTCTTGAAATACAGCAGCACAATATTTGATACTGCATTTGTACATGGTGCTTTTGCTGAGAGAAGCTTTACAGACTTGATCTGTCCTTCGTGCACCCTGACCCACAAACCCTGGTAAAACAGAGCAGGTCTCTGTGCATGGATGATACATTTTCCTGCAGTACTGATGTCTGACACTGTCCATCATCCGTGCAGTTCCCACACTGATCTCCTCTCCCCAGGTTTGGATTCTAACCATTCTTTCCTGTTCATCTATGTCCTTTATTCTTATTAGCATTGCAGAAGCAAAGAGATGCTGTAGAAGCATTTAGCAAAACCTGTTTAGCTTGCAGATAAATAAGATTTTTATTGCAGGGCCCTGAAGAGAGATACTTTTCTTTTTTTACCCTGAGGAAGTGTCTCCCATCAGTATTTGTGCTTACAAACACCACTTGCTGTCTGAAGACCAGGCTTAAAGGCTCCTAGTGGTATTCTTCATTTACCAGCCCATTCTACGTCAGAGATGTCACATGAAGTCCCTTGATCTACCCAACCTTAAGTGGCCTTCCAGCCACCAGATCAGCTTTCTGGGACAAACCTGGGCTTTCCTCTTGCAATGGAATGAAACCCACTCTTTAGGTTCTAAATAAAGGACTGTGGATAAAGAGCATTTCTGGGTTAAAAGCATAGATTTAGGGGAGAAAAAAAAGGATTCAAAAATAAAGGAACATTATCCTGACTAAATCCTGAAACACTGGCAGATAAAAAATCTATCCACTGTCAATGTGAAAATATTATTATGAACTCTGATTACAAGGGAAGCTACTTACACAGCAAGTGTTCATCTTTTTGTGTTCTCTGAAAGGCTTAATTAAAAAGACCATTATTTTGGGAAAACAGTTTATTAACTGATCCTGGAAACTCATATTTCTGTTTCTCTTAAATGTTGCTTTGTCTTGGAGGAAGTGCTGGAGTCAGGGTGTGTTCTTTGGGCAACCATGCCTGCAGTGCTGCCATTATTCCTGCTCTCCAGCATCCTCTGGGTGATTTCCTGAGTCTTTTGCTGCTGCACTGGCACTTCCCCGTCTCAGACAACAGGAAGAAAAAGGGGACTTAGATGCAATTTGCTGCCTTGGAAGGAAGTATGGCAAGGACAATGAGTCTGTAGCAGAGAGCTTCTCAGCAGAGGGGTCCCAACCCACCACCCTGGTTTGGTGGTAGTTTTGGACGCTTCTGGGAAGAGCACTGCAGCAATTCATGGTACAGTTAATGGTCTGGATGTGGCTGTGATGACAACAGGGCCCTCATTAGAATGTTGCACTATTAAGTGGATACATCCTGGATTTCTGATCTCCCTCCTTACTGAGCACGCTGCACAGAACACCTGAGTATGGCCCGGTCAGAGCTCTCCTAGCAGGCACCACGTTTGTACTTCTGAAGAAGACAGAGAGGATTTTGGCATCTGAAATGTAACTAACTTCTCTCAATTAAAATCCTTTCTAGGTATCACCATAGCAACCTCTGTCTGTAATGATCTTCCCACATTTGTGTGGCCGCTTGATTCACCCCTTGCTGACAAGAAACACGAACTCTCCCTTGCTATTCATTTGCTCCCCAACTCATGCTGTGTGAGCTTTCCTCTTGGTTAGTCCCAAAGTGAATTGAGGGGCTCCTGTAGTCACAGAAGAAGTGAAGTCAGGGTGTGTTTTCCAGTCTCTTATCCATGGCTGGAATGCCTCTGAATAGCAAAGTCAATTGGGCGCTGAGTACTAAACAATACTGGAGGGAAATTTTAGTACTGAAGCTTGTAAGAAAGACCCATATGAGTGTGGCAGATAGGACTGTGGAATAAGAGAGCTGGAAAAGTCAAGGCACTCTGGGAGCTGAGAAAAAGGAGAGAATTACTCCTTTGAAACGGAAATCTTACCCTTTGTGAAAGTCTGAGAAGGGACTTGAAAAATTGTAATTGTCGGAGCAAACAGAGGTAAAGAGAAATGTCAGATGCTTTAGTTGTAGACCCAGCTCCCTGTGCTAGGCAAGCCCTAATGCAATGGGATTCAGAGGAGGATGAATGCCTTACACTGCCTTCCCAGCCTGTGGGAAGAGGTGGAAAACTCTAGTCTGGGAAGACATGGCTGCTTTGTTCTGTAACTCCGTTTGCCTCCCCCAGGCCAGCCCTTGGGACCCCGCCGGCTCAGCCTGAAGCCAGTTCCCAAACTGCCCGACATGGAAGCCTTTCTCCGTGACGCTCTGGCGAAGGTGAAGAAACAAGCGCGGGGCTGCCTGGCTCCAGAGCTCTGCTTCCAGGCCGTCAAAGCCGCCACAGAGATGCCCTTTGCCGACGGAGTGCGGAGGGAGCGAGAGCTGTTCATGGTCCTGCGGAGCTCGGGCCAGGCCCGCGCCCTGCAGTACGCGTTCTTCGCCGAGAGAGCCACCCAGAGATGGACAACTCCCACCGGAGCCTCCTGGGACACCTCCGCCCCACAGCCTATCCGCAAGGCGGCCGTGATAGGTAAGGCAGGGCAGCAGCCGATGTGGGGGTGACCCTGGGCGGGTGGGCAGAAAGCACCAGTTGGCACTCACACCCATCACAGGCACAGATACTCCACCCTCAGCGGTGATGTGCAAGGAGGGAAGTTGTCAGTGCATGGGTAAACTCCGAAATTCACATGGCAATTCACATCCCATTAGACTGTTACCTGATCCCACATCTTCCTTTGGAAGAAAAGCCTCCACTCGCTTCAGAGGCAGCTCCATGTGGGGACCATGAGTGGTCTGCTCCCCTTTAACCACTGCGTCCTGGATTTGCTCCATGTCAGAACCAGATTTGAATGAAATTCTCTTCCTCTTGGTCTAGTTCTGTGCTGCAAGTGCATGTGCGCAGAGTCACTCAGGGATATATTAATACAAAAATGTTTTGACAGCTGTATTTTAAGAAGATTTCATCTCACTGGGATCCACTCCTGCCATTTTGTAGCCCAGCAAGATAATGCCTTCATTAATTTTTTATAAGAGCAATTTAAATAAAACCTTTGATGCACTGCTGAGATTAAAAAAAAAATCTTTCAGCTCTGCCTGTTGATAGTAGCACTAAAAAATGGTTAGAGAAGTAATGGAGCACTTGGAAAACATCCATTCTGTTTCAAGAAAGCTCACCAGATGAACATTGCTCTTTTCTGGGTGTTTCTCAGGGCTCTTGAGCTATGACAGCTCATTCCAGGCCATAAGACTGGAGGGTTTTTTGCAAGTTCCCTTCTCTTCATTAGCTGCCATACCATATTTTTAATAAAAATGGTTTCAACATTGGTCCACAAACCCTGGGAGGGGGATCTGTGGCTGTAAAAGCATTCAGGCATTAATTATTGCCACGTTTATTCTGTGACTTGAGCACAAGACTTTGGACACAGGCAGCCCCAGACAGGCCAGTCCTGCTTTGCCAGGAGGGATTTGTAGGAGTGACCAGGTGACCAGAAGGACATTCTTTGCTAAGTGCTGCTAAACCACACTAGAACAACACTCTGGCAAAGATCTAATCGCAGTGACAGTTTAGCCAGGAGGGCTGTTATATTTGATCTGCTTCTTTTGCTGCT
This sequence comes from Pitta sordida, assembly GCA_013390025.1. NCBI lineage: Eukaryota > Metazoa > Chordata > Aves > Passeriformes > Pittidae > Pitta > Pitta sordida. The sequence continues at coordinate 251,486 of WEKX01015745.1, read as the reverse complement.
GTAACTGAGCTGGAGAGAATTCTGAGGACAAATTGCAACCTCTTTGTGAAAGTGTCTAGGAGAAATATAACCTGTATCTCATTTCCAAACCAAACTGGCTGGGATGAACCTTCCAGCCACAGGATTAAGTATTTGCCTCATCTTCAGACAGGTTTCTGAATTCTAGTCTGAAATTGCCCCAACCTCACCCTCAAGTTTCAGTGTTTTCATAACTGATTACAGACAATGCTCAAATTAATCCCTCCTTCTGGAGAATAAATAAATTAAGTGCTTTGATAGTATCACAGTATAGAAAAGGCTGGAAAGGACCTTGAAGATCATCTAGTCCAACCTATAATCCAACAAACCTATCCTCTACATCTAGATCATACTTCTGTTGCAGAGCAAAATCTGCTCATTTCCATGACCCTGAACTTCCCCTAATTTTTCAACACCTCATAAAACATGGATAGCCAAAGTGGGAACAACATCCCAGGAGTAATTACACCAAGATCAGATATGAAGATGTTTCTTCCTTGCTCCTGCTTAGTATGCTCAGGGTAACAGCCAGTTTTTATATCCCCCTCGTGCAACACATCCTGTTAATTATCTGCTGGCAGGGAGCAGCTGCACCCCAGGGATGGGGAGCCAATGGCAATAACAACTCCCAGGGAGGGGAAGAACCACAGAATCTTTGAGGCAGGGACAGATCTCTGAATGTCATCTTGTGCAACCCCTCTACTCAAATAAAGTCCCCTAGAGCCAGTTGCCCAAGACCATGTGCAGACAGCTTTTGGACTTCTCCAAGGATGAAGATTCCACAACCTCTGTGAGGAGGCTGTGCTGGTGCTCAGTCATCCCCACAGTAAAAAAAAAAAAAAATTTCTTATGTTCAGATGGAATTCCCGTGTTTCAGTTCATGCCCATCACCAGTGGCTACAAATCTGACTCCATCTTCTTTACAGCTTTCTCTCAGTTATTTATACTGGTGGGATCCCTCTCAGCTCTCTCAGAGACACACTGCAGTCCCTTAATCATCCTCCCGGCCCTTCACTGAACTTAGTCCCATAGCTCCAGATCTTGTTCTGGGGAGCCCCGGGCTGGATCCAGCACTCCAGGTGGAGCCTTACCAGTGCCAGGTAGAGGGGCAGGGTCACCTCCCTCGAGCTGCCAGCGAGGCCCTTCCTAACACAGCTCCATAGACACAAACTTTCTCTGCCACAAGGTCATATTGCTGCTCAGAGTCAACCCGCTGCCCACCTCAGATTTTCTAGGGAGCTGCTTTCCAGCAGCCAGCCCTCAGCATGTCCTGGGACACAGGACTGTTCCTCCCCACGTGCAGAACTTTGCACTTCCCCGTGCTGAGCTTCCCGAAGTTCCTACCCCACCATTCTCCCTCTGGATGGCAGCACAACCCACTGCTGCATCAGTACTCGCTGTACCTGAGGGAGGCAAGCGGGGCAGGCCCGGAGATCATGGCCAGTTCCCACTGGAAGTACAGGTGACCAAATTCCGAGGATGATGCAGGTCCAAGGTAAAGGTGGGAAGCCATCCTGCAGGCTGAGGTCTGGATCAACAGTGTCCATAGCCTGCCACAGTCAGAGTAAGCCCCCAGAACTCCTCTGATGTAGCTTAGGAAGGGACTGTGAGCCCAGGTCTGAGCTTAAATGAGGCTCAGAGGCCTACGAGCAGTGCAGGTGGGTGGGGGCTCCAGTTTAAATCTCATCAGTGCACTCAGGGCTTGACACTCACCCAGACTCCATGGCTTTGCTGAATCACTGCTCCTGGTGCACAGTCCCTGTAACCCACCAGTATAACTTGCTTTGTCTATGCTCTTGTTCATGTCATACTTCATTTGATGTGACATCTCCTCATTTGGAGACCCTTGATTGCCTCCCTTTCACCCTCAATCCCGCACAAAAGTGTCACTGCTTTCTACCACCTCTTTCTTCCACCTTGTTGGGCTTTTTCTCCATCCTCTGGAAAGTTTGCCTTACATTTTGTCTTTTGATATCAGTGAAATTGTGAGTCCATTAGAGACAGGTGGAGAACATGCCAACACAATTGTACATTTTCTTTCAGGCTACTATAACGAAAAGTCATTTTCCAGTCAGTACAATGCTCTACGGTATTTTATAACTTCACATTTTTGATCTTAAGTATATCCTTACAGCACCAGAAATCAAAATCTCAGGGATGGTTTTTGAGGGACTGGCACCTTTTAAAACAATGCTGCTCATCCATGCAAGTGTATTGGCTCTACTGAGGTGACCCAGGGTCTCTCTATTTTCACTGCAGGAAGGAAGGCAGCCAGAGAAAGCTGTTGCATCCATTTAGGCTGTCAGAAATCATGCAGACCCCACTTTCCAGCAGTGCTGGGCTGTCTCACACACTAAACCCATGTCACATGATGCTGCTGCTTCCATCTTTTATTGCTGCACGATGGGAAGCAACTGAGAAGATCCTGTTGACTTTTTCATGCTGACTTTTTGTTTTGTTCACTTCTGCTGTTCTGAGCTCCTGGCTACCACCTCTTTTAACTTTCTCTGGATTATCATCACCCAGAAAAAGTTCTTTTCACTCTCTGCCCTCCCAGCTGCATCCCCCCATAGCTCCTTGCTTGCCTGGAGTATCCCAGTATTTCTACTGGAAATTAATACCCTGAAACAAAGAAAGCAGCAGCTCCAATCCACAGCAACCACCACCTCCAACTGCTCGTTGTTGCTTTTAACAGGAAAACTGGAGCAATCCTTGTATATTTTTACCAATTTTTAAAGTGTTATTTCCATTGCCAGGCACTTTAAAATCCAGATATTCATTATAGTTCAGAATGTTTTCTACTGCTCTGTATTTCTGTAGTGTGTGTGACTGCACATTGGTCGCCTTGTGCATATTTCAAGCTCTTCTGTTCTGAAATTTGTTTTTAAAGTCCTTCAATTAATTTTGCACGATTTTTCATATTCTGAGTATGATGTGACAGATCAATAATTAACCATCATTATTCACTCAGCTTGCCCAGCAAATGGATTTGTCATACCCATATTTGGTCTGAAATTACATGTGTTCAAGTGTAGTTTTATTTATGTGTCAAAGTTTCATTTCACAACAAAAGATCAGAAGCAGGATGGCTGGGCAGTGCTCTTGTTCCTGAAGCAGATTTCAGCCTTTTTTTTTGAAAGACTTTTGAAAGCCTTGGACATGAAAACAGTTTCCTGCGTGGAAGATGAGGAATTAGAGATTTTCACTGGGGAAAGTGGGAACACTATTGAGTAAGAAAATGGAACATACAGTAGAAATTCTGGAGTAGTTCCTTGCCATGGTTTGGTCGGTGTGATCTGAGCTGAGCATGGGACATCCCCTTCCTCTTTCTTCCACTTCATCTACACATGTGAGGCCCAATGATTCCCTACCATTATTCTCTGCTCTAAGATATTCTTCCTCAAGATCACTTGGCTTGATGAAACAGAAAATGGAAGCCCTCAGAAACGCTCCTTTTCCTGCCACATAGCCGGGGCTCTCCTTAGTTTTATAGCCCAATTTTAGAAAATACTTCCAGGGGAACCACGCTGTGCAAGCTCTAATGTAACAAACCCCTTGAGGCTTTCATTACTCTCTCTGCCAGCTTCATTAAACATCATTTCATACAGGCCACTGCAGAGTTCTGTAGGAAGTTGGGAGACAGCTTTTCTAGGTCAGAAACCAGCTTGGCAAGCTCATCTCTTATCTGTAAGTCTATTTCTGTTGCCTAAAACTGTAGTACTACAAGCATGTGTGGCTGTCTATCATGGGATGGCTAAAACCTCCACGGGAGTACTCGTGATGAAAGCAAAGAGGGGAATCACCACCAGCTTCCCTGGAAAAGAAGGTTGGAGAACACCTGCTGGTGGAAGGGGTTTGGACTGAGGAAGGAGCAACGTGTTGAGATGGCGAGAGAACTGCTCAGATTTCAGTCACAAGACTGAAGCTGAGAGGAACAGGACTAAGACCCAGGATGTGTAGAGAGCTTGGAAATTCTAAGGAGAAACTCCAGGTTTGCACCTTGGACAGGAAGAGAATTAAGAGGGAGCTGTGGGGAACTGCAAACACTTTGGTTTGGTGTCTAAGGAGAGCCTTAAAGATGGGGCTGGGCTTGGTGGGTGAGTTACCCTCCTGCACTGCCTGGGCAGAAAGCATTTCATGTAGTTCATCACAGAGGGAAAAACTATCCTTAAATGTACCTGCTCTCACATCCAAGGCTCTGGGGACTGGGCACAGTGAGAGAAGCTGCTTGTTTTTTCTATCAGAAAACTGTGGACACCGAAGTACCAGGAGCTGATTCATGCTATTCTACTTTTATTTTCAAATTAGTTTTCAGTAGGACTTGATTATGAAGTAGCAAATCTAATTTCCTAGAAAGGAACTTCAGCACTTGCTTGGGAGTGCAGTGGTTTATAACCAGGCTGCCAGCTAGTGATGTCAGTAAAAACCACCTTGTGGTGGCTGAGCAGGGAATGTTTGAAATGTCTTGTGTGCACACAGGTGAGGCTGGGCAGAACTAAACCAAGGGTGTGTAACATGCAGGAAAAAGGTCCTACTTTGTTTGACCTTGGTTGTTGGAACTTGTTTAAATCATCACATCATTTCAGCTCTTCTTTACAAAGCTGCTTTAGACAAATTTTTTAATCCCCTTTTTTCCATTTATTTGTTTAGCTGACTTTCATTTGTAAACCTGGGATTAAAAAAATCGTTTTTACAGAATTATAAAAAAACCTGTACTTTTTCTATTGCTGCTTTTTTTAGGGCATTAATCCATTTTAATTCCTATTCTCCCATTCAGACGCTTCACACTTCTAAAGCTGGTATAATAGTGCTGACCTTCCCTTACTAGTTTGTATTAACTTGGTTGGGAAAGCCTCCACTGTGGGAGAGCAGGATCAATGGTGTGGGTTGTGTGTCACATTCAGTGTCACAGAGTGGTGGCAGGGATCAAGCCAGTCATCTCCACACTTGTATTTCTGAGGGTATGAGCTGGTGGTAGCGCATTTATGGACCTTACACAAGACATTAGAGACAAAGTTTGGACAAAGTTTTTACAGAAAGAGCAGCCGATTTTTCCTTGCTCCAAAGATTACACAATGAAGTGTGGAGGGAGAAGAGGAGGGAGACAAAGAGGACACTTGGAAGGAGGAGGGAGAAACCAACGGTCTGAGCTTTGCAGGTGTCAAAATCTCCAGGTGGGATGTATTTGCTTGCTGCCCATAACAGACCATCTCACAGGAACAGTGAGGCACTGACACCCTCAGTGAAGCTTGCTTTGAGCCTGCCTGCAGAAGGTGATAAGAGGGTTGTGGCTGTAGCTCAGATCTCTCCTCTTTGATCTCATCACTTCTAAGTGATGCTGGTTTCCATTGGTAAGAAATTTGCAGGGAGAAGACATGACTCAAACAGTCTTGCATACACTGGGTGAACCCCACTGGAATATTTGTCAGCTTGTGAGGGCACTAACTTGCCTTTATGCTCCTCCTGCTTTTCAAACATCTGACCTCACAGAGAGAATTCACCTTCCTTTTTCCCAGTCTTCAATTCTTTTTTCTACATGTGCATCACTTGTTTTGCAGAGGCTTTCACTTTTTATCCTGGAGATACAAAGGAAATGATACTGTCAAGTGATAAATTTTCTATTCATGGTCTTTGATTCTATCTCACTTTTATCCCTAGGGCTGGGAACAATGGGCCGAGGCATTGTGACTTCTCTGGTTAAGGCAAACATACCTGTGGTAGCCCTGGAGCAGGATCTGGAGTACCTGAACATGGGAAGAAAAGCTGTGATGCTCCTTTTGGAACGTGAGGCTACAAAAATGGAGCAGGGTGCTCAAACCTTGGATTTCCATAACCCTGCACGTCTCCAGTTCACTGTGGACTTTAACTTGTTGCGTGATGTCGATCTAGTCATTGAAGCTGTGTTTGAGAACATGGCTCTAAAGAAGGAAATATTCCACAAGCTATCAAGGATCTGCAAGCCAGGGGCCTTGCTGTGTACAAACACATCAGCCCTGAACATCGATGAAATAGCTTCTGCCACCAGCCACCCACAGCAGGTCATTGGCACCCACTTCTTCTCCCCTGCTCACGTGATGAGGCTGTTGGAAATAATCTATGGCCGTCACACATCCCCCAGTGCCATCGCCACTGCCATGCAGCTGGCCAAAGCACTCAGAAAGGTTGGAGTGGTGGTAGGGAATTGCTTTGGGTTCGTTGGGAATCGAATGATGTTTCCTTATGTGCAGCAGGCAGTTTTCCTTGTAGAGGAAGGGAGCAGACCAGAAGCAGTAGATGAGGCTCTCGAAGATTTTGGGTTTAAGATCGGGCCTTTCCGCATGTCTGACCTCGCTGGGCTGGATGTGGGCTGGAGGTCTCGGAAGGGCCAGGGCCTCACTGGGCCCTCAGTCCCTGCAGGAACACCTGCCCGGCAGCGGCAGGGCCAGCGGTACAGCCCCCTGCCAGACCTCCTGTGTGAGAACGGCAGGTTTGGCCAGAAAAACGGCAAAGGCTGGTACCAGTATGAGAAGGCTGGGGGCAGGACAGCCACGCCAGATCCGTGGCTACACAACTTCCTGTCCCAGTACAGAGACACCCATGGCATCAAGACACGCTTTATAGACCAGGAGGAGATCCTGGAGCGGTGTCTGTTTTCCCTCATCAACGAAGGTTTTGCCATCCTGGCTGAGGGAATAGCAGCAGGCCCAGAACACCTGGATGTGATCTACATCAATGGCTACGGGTGGCCAAAGCACAGGGGTGGCCCCATGTTCTACGCCTCCACCGTCGGCCTCCCTCGCGTGCTGGCCAAACTGCAGAAGTACTCCGAGGCCCATCCTGATGTTCCTGGGCTAAGGCCCAGTGCCTTCCTGAAAAAGCTGGTGGCTGTGGGGAACCCTCCGCTCAGGGAGTGGATGTCCTACCTCAGCCGGCAGAGCCCCAGACTGTGATTGTTTTGGTGGAGGCTGATCTTGTGAAATCAGTGCTGTAATTGCACTGTCTTTACCAATCAAACCCAAAGTGCTAAAGTCTCATAAACAATGTCATAGACCTTCCTGGGCCTTTGCAGGGAATAACACTGGCTGGTGATTGATCTCAGTCCCAGTCTTGCTGCAGGTAACCACTGCCTTCATCCATCCTTTTTTCTCAGCCCCAGCCTCACCCACCTTCGTCACACACTGCTGTGTAAAGGCAAATCTCATTTTGTGCTGCTTCCAGGTTATCATAGTCCACTTCCATTTTGTCTTTGGGGAAGACAGGGAAGAGCAGCCCTATGCAAATCATGGGAGGAGCCAAGAGGGAGACGATCACAGTTGACCCAAGACCAGTTGGATCTACCAGATCCTGCTATTTCTATTTCCTGGTTTGTTCAGTTCATTCCTATCCAGCCCAGCTCCACTGGACTCCCTGGCATTCCACTGAAGCACAGCTGGAGCCTGCTCCCTTTCTGCTGCTGGGGAGAGGTGACACAAGGCTGCAGCACCTTTCAGAGATAAAGTCAAACGAAGTGGAGAAAGTCCAGGCAGAGAGCAAGGGGCAGGGCTGGTACTGTCCCTCCTCCCTGCTGCAGAGGAGACTCATACATGCCAGAAAAGCCACAGATACATCAACCTGACTACCATGCCCTGTGGTGTTGGCTCATGACTGGCCTTTTGCATCCAGACTCAATCATCATTACCATTATCCCCACTCGGCTTTGTCCAAGCAGAAACATCTTCTGGCATTTCCTAAGTGTGGAAATGTGTTGCCATCTCTCCCCCATCTTTCCTGCCTTACAGCTACCAGGTCTTAGTGCTCAGCAGGTTCTAATTGACCAGATTCAAACATGGCCTGGCACTTGCTGGGTTTTCACATGGGTGAAGGGCACACTGAGAAGGGCCTGGCACAAGAGCCGTGCAGGCAGGGACACTGCTGCAGGCACACAGCGAGGTGGCAGATCTCTAGCAGAGAGCAGAGGGAGAGGGAGCCAAGCCTGCTCCAGGCTTGATGCATTGGGACAAAGTCTTGCATTTCACATGTCCAGTGAATGGATGTATCTTCCAATCTGGTGTAGGGAGTAGCCTGGTCTGAGTTCCTTTCTCAGGGACATTGCATGTCTAACTTTCGTTTCTAATGTAATAAAACTGCTTTGATTATCTAATAACAGATTACATGGTATCATATGGGATAGCATAAAAAAGAAGATGTGCTTGTTCTTTGCTTTTTTCTCTGTCTCTTCTCTACATGGTAGAATTAGCTATTTCCCTGTTGTGAAGGAGTTTGTGTCTCAAAAGGCTACATGCCTCTTTCTTTCCCTCAGTATGTTCTTATTTTGCCCTTTTTCTACTCCTGTCCATCCATGGGCGAGGGTGCAAAACTGAGCGCAGGAAACCCTTCAGAAGTCACAAGCCAACCCAAGTGCCTTGTTCTAGGGAGGATTTTTCTCCAGGACCAGAGAAGGAGCTCACTGTAACCCAGCAAACTGCACCAGTTCACCCCGAATGCCTGGTGTGTGAGAGCCGAGGGCAGCCCTGTGTCTGCTCCAAGGTGAAGCTCTGCTCCCCCGCGAGCAGCCTCCATGTGACATGTTACACAACAGCCTTGCCTGTGCTGGAGGCTGGCGTGTCACCCACAGGACAGCTCTGGACACAAAGCTCTGCCCAGGGTCACCTCCCCTCTCCTCTGCCTCATGCCGAGGTGTTCACCCACCCGGGCCATGAGCTGGGCAAGGGCAATTCCCCTTGCAGTGGTTGCAGGCTAAGGAGGAGAGGGCCTGCCCTTCCTCTAAGCATCATCAAGAACCACCAACTCACCCTGGGGCCAAAATGGTTCTCCTCACCTGCAGCACCTGTGTGCTGATGCATTTGATGTGCCTGTTCCCCTTCTCAGAACCTGCTGAGAACAGAGGCTGTTCACACCAGCAATGTCTCTCCTGACAGAAGTTCATTTGTAAGTTCACATCGACCAAAGCAGCCCAGGCATCGATTGTTCTGTCTGCCTGACGTCCCAGCAGCCAGGGTGACATTGCTGCCGCTGAGAGGTCGCATTCCCAGCTCCGGGAGAGCGGGAGCAGTGCGTGGGAGGGAGTCCCGGCCTCTGCACTGCTCCTCTCCCAGCAGGTCGAGAGCGGCCAAAGGGCAGCCCCAGCTCTCGGCCCTCGGCTCTGCAGGGCAGCTGCCTGTGCTCGGCAGTCTAATCCAAAGCCCTCGGTGCCTGCTGATGAGCAGTCCAGGCAGAAAGCACCAGCCTGTTCTGCGAGCCTCCTTGGGAAGTTGTTAAAATAACAGCCTTGCTCAGTCCCCATCAGCTCAAATGTGCAGTGATGCCAGAAATATGCCCATGAGCGAAATGTTTCTTCATTTAACAGGAGAGAACACAGCTCTGTGCATCAGGAGAACTTGATAACCACTTGGTACAGGATTAGTTTTCCCACCTGTCTTTTTAAACCACTTTTCACTTAGTGAGAAAATATCTGTTAAAAATGTTTTCCAGGTACATAAAACCATCCCTCTGGGAGAGAAATGTCCCCAGCTCTGCTCACTCTCTGCACATCTGACCGTTTGTGAGCTGAGGTCGTACAGTTCTCAGCACAGTGAGGCCTTGGTGACACACAATGCAAGATGGCTCCAGTCCATCCTGAATCGTTGGGCCCTGCTCCTGCTTCCATGTGAGTGTCTGGCTGCACGTCTGGCTTTCAGCACAGCAGGGTGCCCACTTTCAGTCTGAGGAGATTCAGTGGCAGCTCTGCGAGTGCCCGAGGCCCCTCTCATGCAGCTGCAGGATTGTTAGATGTCTTTAATTAAATCGGTGAACTCTGCCAGTGCAGCAGATGCCTCCATTAACTGCTCAGCCACGGGCATTTTGCAAAACAGTGGTGAACGGGAGTGCACCAAAGGAGGGCATTGCCTCAGCTTTGATCAGAGTGCCCTGCAGCACTGGGCCTTCAAAGGGAGGCAGGGAGTTCCCCACCTTTGGCTGCTCTGCAGTGCTGTCCTGCACACCCAAATTGGCTGGGGCACTCGGGTTTTGTCAGAAGCAGCTACCCCATCTCTGTAACCCACAGTTCACATTCCTTTATTTTATTTCCTTTGAACAGTGAGTGATCTGAGAGCCTGGGCTCATCTGAGAGCAGCTCTGGAGGTGAGACAGTGCTGGAGAGAGAGGGCTCCGTCCCAGCAGGTAGAAGTGTCAGTTCTCCTTGGGATGGGGGTCTCGTGGGAGCTGAGCTGTGTCCCTTGTTTGCTGCTGGTGGGCTCCAGGGAACAGGACATTAGGATAGTGGCAGAGAAACACCTGGATCTGCAATCAGTTTCTCCTCTGCTTGCTGAGCAAGGTCCTGAGAGTTTGCAGATTTCAGTGGGATTTCACAAAGGAAAGGCAGGTAAGCTTCGAGGAGTAAGTCAGAATAATCTCTTTCCAGTGTAATGAGCCCTGATGTCATTTAAAATGTACAGGCCTGTGAAGCTCCCCCAGTCCTGCTGACCAGTGCCAAGGAAGGCTCAAAGCCTCTGCTCGGTGCAGCTGGGCACCCACCTCCTCAGTTAGGCTGAGTTGAAGAGGTGTAGCCCCCGTACAGATCCCAAGAGTGGGGGCATAAGCTGGGACACTGTTATACATGCCCAGGGCTCGCCTGGCACGGAGGTGCTGGAGGGCAGAGCAGGTCCTGGCTGTCCATGTGCCTTGCTCTGAAAGCAGACAGGGGTAGTGGGGAGGAGCTTTCCAGCCTCCCACTCTGGCACCCGGCCCATCTGCCGAGGCAAAATGCTGGTCCCTGCTCCTGCTCCCCTCACCATCCAGCCAGTTAAACTCCATCCTCCAGCAACCTTTGTTTTGGGGGAGAAGGGTGCTGTGGGTGTACAGGAGGGAAGTGTAGTGCAGAGGAAAGGCAGATGGTGAGTGGTTCTGGGACCATGACCAGAGCACAGGGCAGTGCACAAGGACCTGCTCAGCTCTAGGTGCTGTTTTGCCGGGTCCCTCAGCCTTGTGCCTGTCCCAGCACCAGTGTGAGCAGTGAAATATCTCAGGGCCAGCAGAGCTGCAGGGAACAGGTCTGTGCTGCAAGTCAGAGATCATAGTCAGAGGTGGTTCAAAACCCCAGTGGAACTCTGTTCTGCAGTTATGACCCTTATCCCTCGGTCTGACCCATAAAGTAGGAGCTGATCACAGCAAGAGACCAGCAGCTTGGCTATTATCAAGCTCTTCTTCTTGGCAGGCAGCAAATAGTTCCCTCAGAACACCTTCAGGAGGCTGTAGAGGATGGAAACACCTCTGGAATCTATCCCAAACCCCACAGGAACTGTCTGGGAATATTCTGGAGAACACAGAAAAATAAGCAGTTTTTGACTGCTTCAGACAAAGAGCTATTGGGCATTGTACAAAGATAAGAGACTACGAAAATGACCATCTGATTTCTGTTGTAACAGAAAGCTGGCTTTGACTCCCAGTGCTGAGCAGAGCAGCAATAAAAACACAATTTGCTTTCAAACATGACAGGGAAACAAGTCCACCACTACACTGAGGAAACAAATAATGTAGCCACAGCTCAAGATAAATCTGAACTTTAATTTTAGCCTCAAGATATGATTGTTGGAAATAACAGCACACTTTCATATCATTATTAACCAAAATTATATCTACTGATTAGTGTACAAAATGGAAGATAAAGTTTATCAGTGGTTTTAAAACCACTGCATGCTTGGAAAGAAGCCATCAGGGGACAGAGCCGTCAGGGGACATTGCCCTTGCGGGGCACAGCCATCAGGGAATGCAGCCATCGGGGACACAACTATTAGGGGGCAAAGACATTAGGGGACTGAGCCAGCCGGGGGCACAGCTACCGGGGGACAGAGCCGCCGGGGGACAGAGCCGCCGGGGGACAGAGCCATCGAGGGTCACGGCCATCCGGGACACAGCCATCAGGGGCACAGCCATCGGGGGGGACACGGCCATCGAGGGACAGAGCGATGGGGAGGACGCGGCCACCGGGGGCACGGCCGCGGGAAGACACCCCTCTGGGG
>WEKX01015745.1:162587-239488 GCA_013390025.1 Pitta sordida | reverse complement strand
AGCGGCGGTGCCCGGAGCGCTCCCTCGGGGTCGGGGTCCCGGCGCCCCTCGCACGCTGGAGGCGGCCGCAGGCACTGGCTGCTGCCGGGCACCGCTGTCCTCCGCACCAGCTACTTCTCTCTAATGGTTTTCTTTTTACAGGCATAAGCCCCTCTGAGTGGAGAGGTGGCCGCTGTAGGCTATATATAGCAGGTAGTTTCAAAATCCCGTGTTGATCCAACTCTGTTGAAAGGCGCCCGACGATTTTAATATCTGTACTCAAGATCCTCATGTGTCTAATCATGGAGGCTGGGATTGAACTGTAGATATCCAAACATATTTTGATGAATAATTAATCATACAGAGCCTTGAAGAGCAGGCTTTCCCAGCAGCGTGTTGGTGCGAGGTCAGGAAATGGTGATGGAGCTGTGTGCTTGGGTCATGCTGTGTCCTGGAGATCTTAGAGCCTGGATGGTCAGGGTTAATGCTGGACCCTTGTGTGAGGGTTGCTTGATGCTGCTGAAGGTCTCCCTAGACTCCTCATGTCCTATTCTCCTTTTCTATCCATTGCTGCCTCTCCTTGTAATTTAATCTCCTACACGGACTCCCCTTCACACACAGTTTTTGCAGATTTTGTTCCATGGGGAAAAGGCCTGCCCTAAAAGTCACCTTTATTTGGATGTGAGCTTCTATTTGAATTAAATGGACATTGTAGAGATTTTGTCTTGGTTGGGGTTCATTTGAAATCAGTTCAGAACAGTGTTTTTTTCTGCCTGTGCCCTGAGTACTGTGTGTGGCACAGCTGGCTGTGTGAGAAGGTGCCACAGTCACCTGCTGCACAGGGACAGGGATGTCTCCCTGGCACTCCATCGATGACACAAAGGGTCTCGAGTTTTGACCTAGATATACTCTCCTTTCCCAAAATTTCTCTGGTCTCAGTTATCTGTGGTCACCACCTGGATATACGACCTATGAGCACTCTGGAGTAGAGGATCAGAGCTCAAAATGGTGCTTATAAACTGGAGATGTTACCCAAAATCAGTTGGGGATGGTCGTGGAATGGGGAAGGCAAACATGGAGCTGGGAACACCTGGTGAAGTGACATTGTGGAGAGGGATCTGGGGATTAGGATGGATGACAAAGTGCATGTGCATCAGCAGCAGGAGTCCTGTGTGGTAGAAAATGCAAACCCAGAGCCCCGGCCTTCGCTTGGGGATGCATTACCAGGAGCATGGCAAGTGTGCAATTTAATTAGTCTCTTCAGCTCAGTGGTGAGGAAACCAGGCTGATGGGCTGGGCTTTGAGCGCTGCACTTTATTGAGCTGTAGGAGAACTGGCGAGTTTCTGTAGGAGATCAGCTTAGAAAATATGCTTTATGAGGGGGTGCAAAAGAAAAGAGGCTTGGGGTGTAAAAGACATGGGGAAGGAAGGGACATGAGCTTTCCAAAGTGTCAGGTAGCCTTGCAAAGAAAGGTATGTTCTAGCCCTCCTCTACACCGTCTTGGCAGATAACCAGGTGTCACTTACCTGTGGCAAAGAGAGTTTAGGTTTGGCTATTAGAACGCATTGTAGGAAGACAAATTAAGCAGGGCAACAAAGTACTTGAGAAGGTGAGGAGTCGTGGTCCTTGAAGGCCTTCAAGGAAGGCTTAGAGTGGTGTCTCCTGGGCATTACACAGAGCTGTTTGCCTGTCAGAAGGACCATCTGAGATTCCACCCGACCCTTACAACCCTCAGCTTCCTTGTGGTAATTGGTAATCTTAAGATTTTAAAATAGTTGTAGCTTTTGCAGTAAGTATAGACTTGTTTCTTAATTCCTCCTTTATGGCAAAAGAAACTTTGAAATGCCTCTGCCTCATGAAACTGGGATTTTAAATGAAGGAAGTCGCACTCTCATTGCCTTGTTTAATCTTCTGAAAGCCACGGAGAAGTGCACTCCCTTCTTGCCCCTCATTTCCTCATGCAAATTTCAGAGCCAAGGATCTCTTTGCATCCCGCTCCTCTGGAATGAGTTGAGTTGGACTTAAAAGGGGTAGGAATGAGGTCTATAATGGGAAATTGTGTAGAGGTCAGAGATGTAATTAAACAGTGTTGGGAGTTATCTTCCATTAACGCAGTGCTGTAATGCTGACTTGGGAGTCCTCAGAGGGTTCTTGAAAGGGCTTTTCTGTGACTCCTAAGAGCTGTATTGGGGTACAGGAAGCTCTACATCAATTAAAAGGGCCTTTGAAGTATTATTTTCCGTCAGTGGCCAAGGTACTGACGAATGTCAACTCAGTTAAAGTACACTTACACTGAGAAATTACAAAAACTCACCATGCCATGATGAGTAGATTGTCTCCTCATGTGTATTCAGGATCACATCTGCTTTCTTCAGAGACAGAAGCAATTTAGCATTGCAGAGCCACTCGGCTACGGAAGGAATAATTGAAGAAGAACCCAGTCTGAATTCCCCAAAGCCGTTTTTGTTGGCATGCTCGGAAGGGAAGCAGTACTTAAAGGGCTCTTTTTACCTTCAATGTTTCTCTGTCCATAAAATGGCAATAATAGCTGGCAGGAGAGATCAGAGACTGCTCAGCGTATCCAGACAGCTCTGAGAACCTCAGCTGCCCTGGGTGCCTGTATGACTTCTGTGTCTAAGTCTGGAGTTTATTTCGGGTCATTTTGTTTGTCTCTGGCTCATGGGGAGCAGATTTCCCCGGGAGGTGGTTCTCTAATGTGCTCCTGGGGAGCTCTGAACCCAGGTACAACCTCCATGAGAAAGTGCATGAAAAATGTGCAGGGTGGGTGGGCCTGGGGGGCTGGCATGGGGTGGGTGGATGCCTCAGATGCCGCTGGGCTCTGTGGGCACCAGGGAGGGCAGGGAACACCTCACACCTGCTGCAGCAGCTGCCTGAACACCCATCCCCGAGTGCTGCTGGTGTCTGTGCACCCACTGACTCCAGTCTCCACATGGTAGTGGGATGAGGACTCAAGACTTTGGAGTCCTTTTCCCTGCAGGGACAGAGGCATTGGGCTCAAGAGGTGTTTTAACTTCAGCCCCTGTGTTTGTCCCATTGCACGTTTCTCCTGCTTGCACTGTGCCCCTCTGCTCTATCCTTGCACACATCCCTCTGCCAGGGTGGCAGCCTCCTGTTTCCCTTCCTCCTGTCTCCTCTCACAGCCTGGTGAGGTTTTGTTTATTAGATGAAGGCTGAGAGCCTTAAATCACTCAGATCTGCTTTTTTCGAGAGGCAGAGGAAACATGCCAGAGGCAGAGCTCCAACAAGGTTCCTGCCTCCCTTTCCTCACCTCAGGATTTCTGCTGCAGCTCTGATTTGCACTGGTGCTGGCTGGGAGGCTGTGAGGTGGTACCTGCTTCTCTCAGAAGGGATCAAATCCTTGGGCTTACATCTGTCCTGACCTGACAGCAGCACTTGGGCTGTGTTTTGCTAATTTTACTTCCTAAGAACTACCCGTGAGAGAAAGCATCACACCTGATACAATCACAAGATTGGTTTCATCCCTGGACAGCACAAAAATAGGTGTTTTGTTGCAGCTGGGTTCATTTTTAACCTGAATATGCTGCATTCTATCAAACACCCTGCAAACCCCTCAGTACATTATGCTGCAATTATCAATAATACATGATGAATTGTGGTTCCCCAGCAGTTGTATCAACAGACAGTAATTGTGCTACCTCATATTAGCCTTTCTGTGCTTTTTCTCCTCCCTGATTCAGCATCAAGAAAGCAAGCTCTTTGCCTTCTCCACGTCTCATAGTGGAAAGTAAACGCAGTAAATAAATTTCAGTTCCACCACTTTTACAAGGTTTTGGACCATTTACAAGAAAACAAACCCAGGAAGGAGAAAGCTGTGAGATCTCCGTTGGGTGGACAGGAAGGGAACACAGTTGCCAGGTTCAGGCATGGAAAAAGACTGGCAGTAAAGGTTTTAAAAAGCACACCTGCTCCCCTGCCCTTGTGTTTTGCTAAGTGGTGGATGGCACTTGCAGGTGTGCCTTCAATTAGCTTCCTGCTCCCTGTTGTGCTCCGCGGGACTGTGGCACTGTTACACCGGAGTTCGGAGCCAGGTTCTGTGTGAGGGCAGGCAGGGCTGGCAGGAGACCCAAGGAACTGTCATTCCTCAGCCAAGAGGAGAAAAAGGGCTTGTGTGATGGGTGACCTGCCAGGAAGGGTACTTGTTTGCTGGAATTGTTTGGGGAGAAGGACTTCTCTGAGTCTGACCGTGCCAGCAGATATTCAGGGATGCAGAACCAGAGTGTATTTACATTTATTGTTCACCTGCTCTCTGAACAGGGAGCCCGGGGTTTCTCTTGGCCCTCAGAGCTCCATTGCCCCCTCAGAGTGTCTGAGGGGCCCCGGGGCAGGCACAGCCCTTCCTGATTGGGGTCTCATTGGTCCCAGCTGTGTGCTGGGCAGGGCAGGTGGTTCTGTGTCACCCACAGCTGTGCCAGGGCATGAGGCAAAGCAGCACAGTCACTGCACCTGGGTGTGCTCTGAGCAGATACTGCTGCTCACATATTGAAATACCACTGGGTTTCTTTTATAACATTTTAAAATGGAAACATCTGACTTCTGTGCCACAGAGCTGGTGGAATTTAATCTGTCCAGGCCCTCCTCGATTAAACCTCTTCCAGAGAGAGGGATGTGGTGGTGTCACAGGGCAGTTCCTCCCTGCTCTGGGCAGGTACAGCCCTGGCCCAGGTGCAGGATTGTGCAGCAGATCAGTGCTCTGTGCACACAACCAGCATTTCCAAGGTGTCTCTCCTAGTTCTCCAGCGTCAGGAGCCAGCAGCAGGGGCTCTGACTGTCTCCAAAGCCCATGTAATTATTTGGACTCCAGTCTGCCTGTGGGATCTCCGAGCAGGAAATCAGCAAGGCATCCTTCTTTCCTGTGACAGACCACTGGTGAGTGAGCTGAGATGGTTATGGGAGGCTGTCACACCGTGACAGGGGGTCTAGAGAGGAGCTGTGCCTGCCTGCAGCCAGCTTCTCTTGATCTCTCCTTGTCAGAGAAGCAGCTCCAGCCCTGGCCAGGGGATTGTAAAATAAGCCCTGGGGTGCTCTGCAGCACAGATCTCTCTGCAGCACTGCAGATCTCCAAATGCCTTGCTTTTGGACTGGTGGGTTTTCCTGCTGCTGGTTTCTGGTGGTTACAAAACTCATTCCCACATGCAGGCGGGAGCAGAAGGGCAGGAGTGCTCCAGTGCCCCTGTCTGCAGGAGGTGACGTGGACTGGAGCTCACTGGGAGTTGCAGCCTGGCAGTGCTGATGGCAGCTTGACGTTCCAGCAGTGCTATTCCACAGGGCAAAACTGCATCCTGATGGTTTATCCTGTGGGATAAATGGGAAAAGGGAGCTGTAATATGCTTAAGTTTGAAATTCTGAGGCTGATAGTTTGTGGAAAACTTTAACAGGAATGGAGTAGTGGGGCTGGGAATGCTGGGGTTGGGCATTCCTGGGAAACACGGCTTATTCTGGAGGGAGGATGATCACAAATCCTGGGAAAAATAGGTACTTGTCATTTGCTTTAGCTGTGAAAAGGATTTGAACATCGATCCTGTTTAAGTCTGTGTATCTGGACAGGATGTTTGTGCATGAGCCAGGTGTTGTGCTGAGCACCAGGCAGGAGCTGCAGAAAGGTGGATTTTTCAGCTCGTAATGGGAAAAGACTTTTAATGAGGAGTTGTTGCCTGTGGCTGTGCAAGCTCTTTTCTTCACCTGTGTATTTTGAAGAGCTATGATATTCTAGCTTTGCTTCACTAACCTGTACACAACCAAGGAAAGAATGTCAGCTTAATATATTCTGGAGTGTTACTCTGAGGGAAAACACTTCACCACCAGTTTAAATGGGTGCACCATCCCAGAGCTGTTTTGGTCCTCTGCTCTTAGTTATAATCCAGAAATCACAGTATGAATGTTCTATCGATGCTGTGTCTCAGAAAGAGAACCCACGTTTCCATTCATCTCACCCTGCGGGAACGTCAGCGCCTCTGGAAGAACCTGCTGGATTTCATTTTGAAATCCTTACTAGAATGTTTAGCATGTTCTGTTATTATTAACAAAGCCCCTGATATCACTTAACAGGAATAGAGCACAGGAAACATCTCTGAATTCAGGCTACTTGCTCAGTATGTCTAGTGGGACTGACTCTTTTATGGCTCAGACAGGAGTGAACAGAAATCACTGCACTTCTTTCTCCAAAAGTCCTGAGAAAAAGGGGCCTGTGAACCAAAACACTTCCTGCCAGCCAAAAACTCTTGATTGTTCCCGACTGTGAGGCTGTGTTTAATAGTGGCTGTCTGTCTGAGGAGACTGACTCACAAAGAATTAAATCTGCTTGCCCCAAACTCAGTGATCTGTGGTAAGAATCTCTGAGAGTGGCAGATAAATAACACCTCACCTCTGTGGCTGCTTGAAGGGTTAACTGCTGGGTTTGTGAAGCCTGAAAGGACCAGACTGGGAATGTCCTCTGCTAGAAGAAAGTACTGCTGAAGGAAAAGTTCATTACCCTTGTGTCACATCAGCTGCTGCAGTTGTCTGGGAGTACAGGCTGTCCTGGACACTACAAGGTGAGGGCTGGGGCTCTCCCCCTCTCAGGGAGGTTCCTGCTGGTGAAAGGCCGCAGGCACTTTTCTCACTGCAGAGGGAAGGGCTCCAGGATAAAACCTGTATGGAGCACAGTGCCTGTGGCAAGTGTGTGGCTTCCTTCCTGGACTTTGCAGGTGGGGAAATCTGTGTGACAGCTGGACTTCTGTGAGCAATGCAAAAGTGCCTGCTAACATATTATCCTTCTCTTGTTGATGGATGTTTCGTGTGTCGAACAGCAGCCCATGGTCGTACCCTTGCACTGTGCCCTGAGACTGAGTCACAGGACTGTCCCCTCCGTGGCTTCCACTCCACAGCTCTGCAGAGCTGATATTGCTCGGGGTTGCTGGAAGGACTGAAGAGGCCTCTCAGATACTTGGCACAGCACCTCCAATCTCCTGGCACCACCTGTGTGCTCATCAGGAACACGTTTTGTCGCTGCTGGTGTTGGTGGAACCAGCAGCGCCGGGCTTGTGGAGAATGGGCATCTTGAGGTGGTGTTATGTAATGGCTCTGATTTAACCAGCCAAACACTCCATGATTCACTGCCAGCCTTGCTAACTTAGTTCTGCACATTCACAAGGCTCTACTAGAAATTTGTGTTTCTGTAAAGGATAAAAAGCAAAATGCTTTACTCACAAACAGTGTAAGATGTTCCAGAAGGATAGCTGTGACAGTGTGGGCTTAGCTGCTGATGGATGGCACAGGCTTATCCTGATGCAAAGGCTGGCTGACACTGGATTGGATTCCAGCTAGAGCATCCCTCTCTCTCAGCATGTATAGTGACCCTGGCTTAGTGAGTTGTGGTTTTATTTCCAGCACCTCCATGAATTTATCTGCCCACAAGACACAGAGGATGTTTTCATAAGTGCTTTGATTCTTCCACTAATCAATTTTGATGTAGTGACTGATCACAGAACTCAGAAGTGCAGTTGGTGCAATTTGGAGATGCTTTTGCCAATAGTCAAATATATCCTCACATAGATGGAAATCAGAAACCTACTGGGCAAGTAAAATCTGATCGCTTGGCAACTGGGCCTTGTTTTTAACATACCCACACTTTAATTTAGGCCACATAAGAGTTAGAATTTAAACAAACTGTGTTGTAAAACAGTTTGGACAAGGGGTGTGAATTTGTGTTCTTGTTCTCACTGGTGGTTGCAGAGCTCCAGAGCCCTCACCTCTGCTCTGGAAGCTGCTTGTTTTGTTGGGTACTTGCACCCAGCCCTGCAGTGTCTCCCTGCTGTGCCCAGGGAGAGCAGCTCAGTGCCTGTCCCTGACCCTGAGCACACCTGCAGCTGTGCCAGGCAAGGTGCTTGGCTGTTCCAGCTTCCTGCTGCCTGTGCTGTGTCCTGATCCTGAGCCCCACTCCAGGTGCTTGCAGTCCCTCACAAGTGCCTCTTCTCACCGTCACAGCCTTCCTGCAGCCCCCCAGCTCTAGTGAAAACAGACACTCACCTTTTGCTTTCTGTTTCCTCTCTGGACCTCTCGGCAGAGGGATCATTCCCCGGGTGTGAAACTGAGGGCAGTACTCACTGTCAGAAGGGATCAGATCCTTGGGCTTACATCTGTCCTGACCTGACAGCAGCACTTGGGCTGTGTTTTGCTAATTTTACTTCCTAAGAACTACCCGTGAGAGAAAGCATCACACCTGATACAATCACAAGATTGGTTTCATCCCTGGACAGCACAAAAATAGGTGTTTTGTTGCAGCTGGGTTCATTTTTAACCTGAATATGCTGCATTCTATCAAACACCCTGCAAACCCCTCAGTACATTATGCTGCAATTATCAATAATACATGATGAATTGTGGTTCCCCAGCAGTTGTATCAACAGACAGTAATTGTGCTACCTCATATTAGCCTTTCTGTGCTTTTTCTCCTCCCTGATTCAGCATCAAGAAAGCAAGCTCTGCTCCTTAAAGCCTCCTCCACATCTCATAGTGGAACGTAAAGCAGTGAGTGCTGGGTGCTGCGCTGTCCAGCTGCTCCCAGTCACTTGCCTACAGTGGCAGCATGTGACACAATGGCCCAACGTGGTGCCCACCTCCCATGGTGGTACCTGGGCATTCCTGGCTCCCACACCTCTCCAGGGGAAGGGTTGGTGTTCGTACCTGCACGCACCAGCTCCACGTGGTGACGTGTTTTGGGTGTGAGCAGGGAGAGCAAGGCCTTGAAATTCTCCAGAAATGGGTTCTGTGGAGGCCTGTGATAGAAAGAGGAGGGTTAGTTTGGATGAAATGTGAGTGGACATGTGCCCATCAAGCACCAGAAACAGCGATGGGATGAGGGTTAAAAGAGTGGCCTGTGTTGGTAACAGGGTTACCAATCGGGCTGTGGCCACACAGATGTGTCTGTTCCAAGCTGCAGAACCCAACCTCCTGCCCCAGGCGTCCATCCAGGCTGTCCCCTGGGGCTGCAAAGTGCAGGTCTTCAGAGAGGACTTTTCCTTCAAGGACCCAGGGAGCTGTTCTGCTCTTTGGAGCATTCCCAGGAAAACATTCCGTCCTGCACAGAGGCTCAGAGTGCCCCCTGGCAGCACAAACTACACCTGGAAAACGACTGTCTTGTCTCTCCAGTACCTGTGATTTCATGCACCAGGCAGTGCCATGTTGTGGTGGGTAGTTTGACATACCCTGCTTTGTTGCCGTATCAGCACACTGACTGGCTGCATGGAAACCAGGGGATGCTGAAGCTTGAGCAGATGGTGCATAGGGATGGGGTTGTAGAATAAATATTTAGCACTAAGCCATCTCTTGCTATTTTCTCTACTGAATTTTAAAAATACCTAGTGTAGCTTGGGGGATAAAACTCCTCAGGGAAATGTGCAAAGAGTTGCTGCTCTGCCCTTTGGGGGTGGCTTTGGAAGGGATGTTGGAAGGTGAATACCCTGGAGTTCAGAGCTGAGTTTAGAATGGACAGCACTGAGCTGCTGTGCTGGTGGAGGTGTCCAAGGCTGTGCCACACTTCCCATGCCTGCCCTTCCATGTGCCTGTGTTCTTGGAATCCAGCCTGGGGCGGGGGTTTGTGGTACCTGTGGCATTTCTGCAGGCACTGAAAGGGAAGGGCTCCTCCAGAACACACACGTGGTGGGTGCTGCTCACTGTTTTTTGAGGTGTTGATTCTCTTCTCTGACAAGGGTTAGTGAGCAAATATGGTCCCTTTAAGAAGGTTTATGGCTGCGTGAAACATCCCTCAAGCCTTCGAGGTTGCTTTTTCTTTAAGTCCAGTAAATCCATGTAAGCAATGAGAGGAAAGAGCAGGGATGATGGAGGAAGCTCCAGGGTTTGTTTGCATTTAAGCATTACCTGCCCTTAAGCTGATGTGCACAGAATCCCCTGAAAGGCTTAGACAGCTCACAGCATGTACTGTCAATGATCCGGTTTGTGTTTAAAACAGATCAAGACAAAAGGGCATTAAAATACATATCTGATGAAGAAAAACTTTCTGATTTTTTTTCCCCTCTGTCTTGGTTTCCTGTGAAAAGCATCAAGTCAGGGGCTGGCACAGCTGTCTGAGGCTATAGAGCAGGGAGGGAGCACCTCTCCTCCACAGGAGAGAGCTGGCAGCTGTACAGAATTGGTGCTGGGGAGCCACTGCAGAAACCTTGCTGGACTCTCTGCTTGGTTGGGATGGGAATGGGATGGATTCCCCAGTGCTCTGATGGAGGTGCTTCTGCAAGGAGGTGCTGTTTGCAGTACTACACTTCTCTTGGGTCAGAGCCTGCTGCACGTCCAGGCTGCTCAACTCCTGTTTCGTGGCTTCTTTTGCAGAGTTGATTTGTCCTTGGATTCTCTCCTGTGATTCCTTACTGGGCCTTCTAGCTCTGCCAGGAGCCCTGCAGGTGTGTGGAATGCTCTCTGCATTCCCTGCACTAGAAATTTGAACAATCTCAGTGCTTTTTCATAGTTGTTTGGATGACAACTATTTTTATGCAGGGCAAAAATATCACTTACACTGAGGTGTTGTGTATCCTTGTCTACGAGACTCCTTCAACATTGACAAGCCTTTCAGTTTTGCCTCATTGTAACCACCAGTGACCCAGTTCAGCTCTACCTGAGCTTGTGTGGTAAATCTGGCAGTGCCTGATGTCCTGAAATGTTTTCCATTCCCTCAGTGGCTCGTTCCTTGTCTCACGGTCACCACGCAGCCCATGAGGTTTTGCTGGATATGCCGTGGTGGCCCTTCCATACAACACAAAGGAATGGAAACTGTGTTAGCAGTGGGGCTTTTCACCTGTGCTCCAGGCTTCTCCTTCCATTTGTTGTCACCCCTCTGGAAAAGCTGTTACTGTGCTCTAAGCAAAGTGTAATTTGTGTGTGATAGTCCTTAGTGAGTATTTATGGTTAATCTTTGTTTGCAAAGGGTCGTTGTTCCAGGCTGTGCCTGTAACTGGAGAGAGGGGAGGATGAGGAAGGCCAAAGCAGTTGTTGTTGCAGCCAGCAGTGCTGGGAGGGAGCAGCTCCAGGCAGGGGCTCAGACCAGCATCAGACTTCCAGATGGATTCTCCTCCTCTGAGCACTAACGAACAAGAGATGGGGTGGGTACCTCCAGCAGGCCCAGGGTGCCCCTCAATAAACACATCCAGGGTGTGGCAGCCAGCTTTGCTTTAGGCTGTACAGGAAAAACCCTCCACCTGCCCCAAGGTTCTGCTTTGCCAGCAGTGAAGCGATTCCCAGTTCCTTCCTGTGCATGGGCCAACCATGGGCTGCTCTGGCAAACCTGTGCCACCCACGGCCCCAGGGAGCCTGGAGACCCAGCTGGGTGTGGGGCAGCTGAAGTGCTGTCCTTGGGCTGCTGTGCCAGCCCAGAGCTGTCACCTCCTGCCAGAGCTTCCTTGGGCATCTTCCTGCACAGCCTGGCTTGGCTCTCCTGCCACACCCCTGAGATGGGGAACAGTTGCCGCTGGAGAAGGGCTTGGTGGCTCTCCATCTCCTGCTATGACAAAAGTCATCTCCAAGGCTCCCCCACACAGAACAGCTGTGAGTGAGCTCTCCTTGGAGTAATGCAGGGTCCCTCCAGGGCAGGAGTGCCTCCTGTCACACACACATTACGAGTGCCTGCTTTGCCTTCGCTCCTTCAGAGCTGTGTGATATTTAATTAGATTTTTTCCATGTTCTTCATGGTGGGATCAATTCCCCTCCCATATGAACTGATTTTTTTTGGCAGGGGTGCATGTGGCAATAGGGAAGTCTGGCACAGCTGGAGTGGGAATTCCATTGACTGCTGTTACACAGGTGTGGGTTCAAGCAGCACCAGGTCCCCAGCATTTCAGGAGCAGCTCCCTGCTGTTGAGCCATGGGAGCCAACAACACCAACCCTTCACACACCTTTAGGGGAGCCTTTGTCAGCCCACGGGGTCACAGCTGCAGCTCCTCTGGAGGATACGACACAGCCAAAGGCACGGAGATACCCCTTGGGATCAGAGGCACTTCTCCTCCAGCCCACCTTGGCTCCAGGCTTTACCATAAGAGCTCAGCTCACACAGCAGCAGTTTCAAAGCCGAGCCAGGTCATGTTAAACTGAGCCAGGTCACATTCAATAGTGTGCAATTAGCAGGTCTTCGTTAACCTTGCTGGTTTTTGGAGATAGATGAGCTGGCAGAAGGGAGGCTGGAGAAATATTTGTTCAAGCAGCTGCAGGGGGAAGAATATACATGAAAAAAAGCTTTTGTGTTTCAGTTAATAGATGTCTAAATGCCTTGCATGTGAACAAATATCCGTAGTCTGTGTTGCTGACTTGGACTCATCAGACCCACATCTCTCTCTTTCCATTTTCTGAAGTGCAATTTGTGTTATTTATTAGGACCAAGTCCTCACAGGTAGCATTTTCAGAGGGTGAAGCTTGAGAATTTGTGATGAGCAACCTCGCTCCTGACAGATGGACTTTTTAAATTTTTTTTTTCAATATGCCAAGCACGTTGATGAGTGTCAGAGGTAAACCAGAATGCTGGGACAAGGGAAGTGGAGAAGAAAATCTTCCAGCAGCACCTCTGCTTATTTCATGGTTAAGTTATTTTGTATTAGCCACGGAAATTGCTGCTGTGTCTGTTTGGTGAGGATGCATGCAGACTGCCCAATTAGCAAAAAACCAGAGAAAAAGGACCCTGGAGCTTGTTCCTCAAGGCTTGGTTTGGGTTTTGGAAGCAGGAGCTCTCTAGTACAGCTTCCAATCCATCAGCCACACAGGTCTGGCTGTCAATGCCACAAACATGGAACGCTTGCCAAGCTGCCTGAGTTTGGTGGAGATGTGCAGGTGATGACAGGGCTCAGTGCTCTGCTGGATGCTGCCCTAGCCTGCTGGCAGGCTCACTGGAGGCAGGGAGCCAAGGCTCTGGGGAACAGCATCCGTCCCCTTTGGCAGTGGAAATCGTATTGCTGTGCATGGAGCAGCAGGGAGATGAGCACTGCCCAGCACTTCCTTAGACACGTTTGAATAGTTGTTCTGCAGTGAGAATCAGTTTAGCATGTGCCAGGTCCCTGGGGATTTGGTTTGTGGGCTGGCACAAGGGTCAGCTGAATAACAAAGAAATGGAGAAACAATCAGCCCTTTCTGGTTGTGCACAAGGTGCTGCCACTGCAGTGGCTCAGACAAGAGGTGCAGTGCTGATGGAGATCGAGGTACCAGAGCAAACAGTTCAGTGTCCTACACACCTAAATCTGGGGGCTCTCGTGGTCTCGTATTTCTCCATCTCACTGTCAGCCTGTGGCTGTCATAGACAACTGAGACTTACCCTGAGAGTCATTGTGGCAGAGCCTGATTTCACACCGTTGTTGTTCCCAGGACTGGAACGGGCTCTTGCTTCCCCTGAGCCCTTGTGCCAGGGCAGTGGAACTGCAGAGCCAGAACTGTGAGGCTTCTCTGCAGCACCTTTTGTCCCAAACTTGTGCAAATGCAGCAAATTGGTTTCCCCAGGATCTGGATGTTGATTTTTAGACACGTGTTTGACACATGCGGCATTTTTCCTTCTCCACCTCCTGTGTGGGCAGAGGTGGTGAGTGACCCTGGAAACAACCTGTGATGTGGTGTCTGCACCTGTATTTGTGCAGAGCACTGTCATTTCCAGCAGCATTTGTCAGCACGGCGCAGGCGCAGAGTTCCTCAGCCCACTTGGTTGGAATAAATAGGCAATAAACTCTGGGATGGATCAGAATAGGTGCTCAGAACACTGTTTTATCACAGACGGCTGCCAGCTGTTCAGAGTCAGCACAAACACTGCTGTTGATTTCCACGGGCGTTCGACCAGATTGAGATGGTAAGAGAACTGGGGACTTCTGCTTCAGGGATCATTATCTGTGAAAAAGCCATCCCTGGCAGTCCTGCAAGCTGCAAGGGGGGGGGGGGATCTTATTTTTAAATTTCTGCATGTATTTTTCATAGGCTGCATCCCAGCTGATGCATTTCCATGCATTATGTAGGGTAGGAGTTGAGTGAGGCTTTGTCCATGATCCAGACTGACAGTCCCAGCTCTGAGCACCTGGTCATGTTTTAAAACAATTTGAATCTGTCTAAAACAAACAAACTTGCTCAAACCAGCTGAAACTTGACACACTTGTACCAGAATTCTAAAGAAACGTACAAATCAGTTCATGGTATAAATTCTCTTTGTCTTCTGTTGGCGAGTCCTGCTTTACCCTGGCAGAACTTGTCCTTGGAGCGTGAGGAAACTGTTTCAGCCTCTGGGAGGTCACACAGACGGGCTCTGAAATCCTCTGCTCCTGCCCTGGAATTAGTGCCAGCGGGGCAGTTCTGAAACACACAGGGCACTGCCACGTGCTGCTGCAGTGGGAAAACAACCCACTGAGCTCCCAGCAGCCTCGGCTGCCCCTGCCTCCCCTTTGCCTCTTTTCCCAAAAGGGGAAAAGCAAACTACAACAACAAAGTCAGGCTGCTGAATCTTGGCCTCACTATTCCATGCCCATGCTTGGAATTTGGCTTAAATCCACTGCTTTCTTCTCCCAACATCCCCCAGCCTTCTGCCAGCACATGGTGGCTGGTTTAAGTGGGAAAATAGAGTCCTGTTGTGCAGAAACCATTTTTCTTGATCCTGTTAAAACCTTCACCAGAGTCTTCCTTGTTTGCTTCAAATAGGGGTGGCACAAAGTTGAGTTAAGGGAATGTTTTTCACTCGTAACTGGTTGTCATTGGAATGGGACAGGAGCCCACACTCCCAATCTGTGGATAAATGGAGCACTGTGGTTTCAGGCAAGGGCAGGCTGTGCCTTGGTTTCTGTGGAGTGACTGTAGACACTGTCCCAGCCAGCAGCACAGCAGCCATCAGCTGGGGGGCTTTGCAAGGCAGGGGCAGGTTGAATGTCCATAAATTCCACAGGAGGGTTTCTGGGAAGCAGGGGAAGGCAGGAAGCTGTGGCTGCTCCTGGGGCTGTGAGGGTGAGGAGCTTCCCAGGGAAGCAAGATCTGAGAAACGCCTGCGAGACCCCATCGCTCACTGAAATCCAGAACCAAGATCTGCTGCTCCAAAGGGCTGTGGAGGAGCCAGAGCTCTGCTCTGCCTGTGGCTGGAGTGTGCAGCTGCTGGATACCGGCACCTCCTTCTGAGTCACAGCAAGTTTAGGAACAAGGCCGTGGTACAGTGGAACGAGGGCAAGTGCAGGGGACGCCTTTGTGTTTTCTGTCATCCGGTTGTAAACAGGCGTGAAAGGAAATGCTTAGATCATTGTCCCTGAGCTTTTCCAGCAGCTCTGTTACCAATTACCATCCCACGGATCGTAGGGAGAAAGCATCTGATGAGGTACTCGAGGGAAGCTGCTCCTCCTGTTCTCTGCCGTGGCACAGGGACTTCTCCCCGGCGCTGGCTCCTCTGAGCCTGCCTTGGGCACTGCTGCCACCGCAGCCTCTCCCTCAGCTCTGCTCCCTGTCCTTGGGGGTTGGGAATCCCAGCCGTTTCCCTTCCAACACCGACAGCACAGGAGGGTGGGAAGCGCCTTCCCGGCGCTCGAGGTTCCCGCGGTGACGTCCCGGAGCTGGCAGAGCACAGGCTGTGCGTGGGAACACCCCGAGCATCGCTCAGCCCGGCCCGGCGCTCTCAGCGCTTCCCAAGGCTGGGAGGGATTCCCAGGCTGAGGGCGGGGGGGGATTCTCTGCTGCAGGGGCGGCGAGCTCTTCCCTGGGGCTTGGAGCAGCCCGGGCTGGGGAGAGGCTGCCCATGGCAGCGACCTGGAACTCGGGGGGCTTTAAGGTCCTTTCCAGCGCAAAGCCAGTCTGTGATTTCCCAAAGGTAACTGTGGAGAAAAGGGCTGCACGTACCTCTGAGCTGGAAACACCAGAGGACGTGGCAGATCCCAGCGCAGGCGGATTGAGGAAAGCAGGAGCTCTGCCCCTCACCCGGGAGCTCAGCACCCACCCAGCCCTTCAGCAGCACAACTCCAACGACAGCCCCACTGCTCCCAGGCTGATGGAAATCGGTGCTTTCCCAGCGGATGAGCCCCTAGGGACACATGAATCTTTCAGAGGCTTCATGCAAATAAAATGCAGCATTTTACAGTCTCGGGCATAGCCTCGGGTTTCTCAGTTTTTCCTAACATGGTCCCAATTTTCTGCTCGCTTATTTATTTCTTCTACTAAAGATGTTCAGTTCACACTTTGTTCTGCTCAATATAACCAACATAATCCTATTTTCTTACTACTTAACCAGATAATCAGGATGCCAAAAGCATTTCTATAGCCTGGAAATGCCCTTATTTTCTGCCTCAAAATTCTAATTGCAGTCATGTTTGAACTCTGGTTTACAATACAGAAAAACATGATTTAGACCCCAGGAAAAATAGAACATGGAAACATGTGCAGGGAGACTCAGTAGAATAATAATAATAATATAAAATTTTGAGCATTGTAGCAAAGATGTAAACTAGAACTGCTCTGTTCTGTGGGGGGAGGGGGAAATGTCTCTGAGCTTCTAGTCTTTTTTTGCCTCCTGGAAAGGGATGTGGGAAGACTTGGTGTCTGTCCCACTTCTTGGCTATGGAGTTGTGCCCCCGGAGTGAATTGTCTGAGTTAGCGATGTCCTCCAAGGAGGGGCATGGAGAGGAGCAGGGCTGGGCTACGAGAGGTTACACTTACCTGCAGTTTCAGGTGGCAGAGAATCTGTACCGGGGGAGGGACTGAACACCCGCAGGCCCCTGGACGTGAAGAAAACAGCCCTTAAAGGCTGCTCCTCTCTCCCCCGCAGGTAAATACGTGTATCAGCCCATGACCCCCGTGGAGCAGCTGCCCAGCACCGAGATCCCCGTGCGGCCCCGGGAGCCCCCCAACACCATCCAGATCTCGGTGTCGCTCACCGAACACTTCCTCAAGTTCGCGCCCGTCTTCCAGCCGCCGCTGCCCCCCGACTCGCCCCAGTTCTGCACCATCGCCGACCTGTTCATCGACAACTACCGCGTCAAGTGCATCAACGGCAAGATGTGCTACGTGCAGAGGCAGCCGCCCCCCGCGCCGCACCGGGGCCGGCCCGAGGAGGCCTCTGTCCGCAATGCCTTAATCACAAAAGAGAGCAATACACCAAAAACAGAGCACTGCTCGTCCCCTTCCAGCTCCGAGGACTCCGGGATCAACGCGGTGGGGGTTCACTACATGGAGTCGTGTGACGAGGACACGGAGGGGGTGGCTGAGCTGAGCTCAGAGGAGGATTACAGCCCAGATAGCAGCTGGGAGCCGGACGAGTGCCCGCTCCTGTCGCCCTCGCAGTGCGAGATGGAGGTGATCGAGACTATAGAAACCACTGTGTGACCCGCCCCGTCGGCACCGGCTCAGTCCAGTTCCCACTCAGTAACGTTGCTTTTGTAGTATTTCTATTTTCTGTTTTTTCTGACAATCCCTTTTTTCCAGTGCACTTGATATTTCAGATTCCTCATGGGAGGGCGGTCACAGGA
This sequence comes from Pitta sordida, assembly GCA_013390025.1. Classification (NCBI taxonomy): domain Eukaryota; kingdom Metazoa; phylum Chordata; class Aves; order Passeriformes; family Pittidae; genus Pitta; species Pitta sordida. The sequence continues at coordinate 222,030 of WEKX01015745.1, read as the reverse complement.
CTTGCATATGGTGAACTCGCAGCAGCCTGAGCAATTTTAACACGTTCTCAGCCTGATCAGCTCTCCCACGTCTGCACACAAGGTAGTGACAAATCCTAAGACTTCTATAGCATAAATAGGCCCTTTTCTTGGTCTGGGTTACACCACACACCACTCCCCCCATGGGGACGTGCCACTCGAGGTGTTTCCACCTGTTGGGATGTTGGCAGAGCACGGGGGGTGCACTCCTGGAGCAGCAAACCGAGTTGCCCTTACTCTTCTCAAACAGCTGCCCGAGGTGTGGGGGGCAGAGGCTCCTCCTGTCTCTGTCCTTGGCTTGTCCGGCCTCTCCTCTAGAGCTGGTGTGACCCTTCTCCAGGGCTGTCAGCACCTCCAGCAGGTTGGAATGGCAGGATAGAGAATGCACAAAGTGCCTCCAACTTTTCTCCAGGCTATGCACCGAGCAGCTGCTGAGGTAGGTCAGGCTCTGAAACCTCCTGAGGAGGCAGCTCTTGCTCAGGAGGCGGATCAGTTGCCCGAATCCAGCTGGTCCCTTTTCTCTGCCTGGATCTCAGAAGGGGATGTGGCTTTTTCAGGGCGGCAGGAGGGAGAGCCGGGCCGTCCAACCACCACCACACCAGGCTGGGGCTACAGGGACAGGCAAAGGAAGCCGCTACCTCCAACCACACCCAACCCGCCCGGGGCTCTGCCTGCTGCCCCCGGGGCTGTTTGGTACAGGACACTCAGGACCAAATGGCCTCAGGGCCTGCATTTGCCTGGAGAATAACCAAGTTGAAACAAACAGGATTTTATCAGCCACACCACTGTGTCGGCAGAGCCTGGGGACAGCGGGAGGTGCCCGTGGGTCGTGGGGCTCAGTGTCTTGTTAAAATACAGCCTGAGGTCGTTCCAGCAGAGGGTGCCCAGTGCAGGAGCGGGTTCCTCCCACACCCGGTAGCACAAGCTGTCTGACGGAAGGTTTTGGGTTCAGTCCTGCTTGAAAGAAACAAAACTGTCCCTCTGGGATTCCAGTGGGGTCAGTAACACCTGTGATCCCGCAGCGTTACTGCCGTCCTTGGGGGAGCTGCCGTTTGCTTTTCACAAGTCCCTGGTGAATCCAAGGCTGTATAAAGGTGTACAGTTAGTGAGTGATCCTAGAGTATAGTCCGTGGTAGAGGATGGCTCATCTCTCTCTGTATCCTGACAATGTATTCCCAATTTTATACACTTTGTAATCAGTATCTTTAGAAGACGTTTAGGCAGCAGTGTGTGGCTGTGCACATACATGTCTAGGAGTGTCCATGGGTGGATATAAAGTAATGCTGTACTTTTTAGACTAACTTTCAGACAAAAAAATAATAGGTTTTATAGTTTTGATGACTTATATACAGAAGTGCAATGCTTGTGACATGAGGAACTTGGGCCATTGCATGAACAGATACATTCTCACAAGGCACCTAAAAATACTGTTTATCTGAGGGCATTTAAACAAAGGCCGTAGTAAAACTAAATAGGATTTATTTATTTTTTAAGGGCAGGGTTGTCTTTCTTGGCTAAGTAAGGTTTCTGACAATGTTTTGGTGTCTTTGGACCATTCAGACACATTCCATATTTAGAAGGAAACATTATGTATAAACGTACAGCATTTATCCATATTTAACCTTTCAATGGTACGTGAGGGGAGAGCTGAACAAGCTCCCTCTCCTGCCAGGGCCTCCCAGAAAGGGGAAGGCTCTTCCTTCCCGGGGGAACGGGTGGGCTGGTGGGGGCCTTTCCCAAGGGCAGGGAGCTCCTCTCCAGCTCTCCCTGCAGGCACCAAGCACAGGAAGGGTCAGCAGGACCCCCTGACCTGGCTGAGCTCACCTTGTTTGCAGGCAAGCAGGAGCCACAGCCCCGCCGCGGGGCACCGGCCGTGAGCCCCGGGACACTCAGGGGGTGGGGACAGCAGAGACTCACCACAAGGTCCTGTGGGCCCACGGGTGCCTGTCCCTGTCAGCATCCACCCTTTCCTAACTGTAAGTAATTAGCAATATTCACAAGCTGTGAGTGTTTCCTACCCAGGATTTGTTCAGATGTCTTAAGCACAATCAGCTGCCTCTTCCTTCTGTTGTTCCTGGAAAACATCAGTGGAGCCGCCTGGGGTGGGACAGGGCCCTTCTGGGGAGTTGTGGGTTCTCCCTGTGCTCCATCACACACCTGGGTCACAAACGCTCCCACAAAAACGTGGTTCCTTTCCTTTGCACAAACACTGGCGTGGCTGCTCCACCCTGCCAGGGAGAGGTGTGTATATTTCCTCTTGAATAAAAGACTGAACAACCGGCCGCCTGCTTGTCCTGATTACCCGCGTGCTGTCCTTACCAGAGCCAAACACTCCGGTACTTCCAGCACAGGAAGGGTCCCCCACGGCTTCAGGTGGCAGCTCCTGACACACACCCCGGGCCAGGCAGGCAAAGGCAATAACCAGGTGGAGCACACCAGGCCCTGGTATGTGCTGGGGCTACTGGGCAACCCCAGGGCCCAGTTCTCACCCGGAGGAGCTGCCGCAGCTGCCCTGGCCAAGTTCACAGAATCCCAGAATATTCTGAGTTGGAAGGGACCCACAAGGATCATCGAGTCCAACTCTTAACCCTGTCTCCCTGGCGGGAATCAAACCCGGGTCTGCCACACTCCATGTGGGGACACTTACCACTGTACTAAAGTGGATTTCCAAGTTCCCTGACTCAGCCCTGCCCAGGTTCCCGGGTGGCTGCAGGGATGGAGGTGAGCACACAGGACCCCAGGCACTGCACAACACCCAGTGCCTTCTCTATTCCATGTTCCTGCCATTCCACATGGGCTCTGTGCGGATCAGCCCCTGGAGTTCTTCGAGAACAACACTCACCCAGTGCTGTGCTCCAGGAGCAGGTGGGACCCCGAGGGTGGGGTACCCCAAAACACCCAACTGCCAGTGACAAGGTGAGCAGGGAAGAGTGTGTGAGACAAGCCAGAGGTGACAAAAATCCCATTAACAGTTGCAGTGGTGACAGCAGAGTGTTAAAGGTGCTACAGGTGTTAAAGGTGTTACAGAATTTCTGTGACCATCAGCACCCATCTCAGCCACCCTCTCCCCCTTGCAGCCCCCAAGGGCCTGAGGCACCTTTGTACACACACACTCCCCTCACATCCCCAGCGTGAGGCCCAGGGAGGTGAGGGGAAGGTGACAGAAGGCACCTCTTACCAGCAGCCCTCACCCACCTCTGTGTGCAGAAACCGTGCAGAGTTCAGCCAAGGGCCTTTTTAATGTGTTGGTAGGACACACCATATGCAGGTCAGGCATCACTCCTGCACTCCTCAGCCTTCTCCACGTTTGTCCCCTCAGACAAGGGCCAGGCCTTGCTGAAACAGCTGCTTTTAGAAGAACAGGGAACTCCGGTGTGGCAGCCAGGCCCAGCACCAGCACAGTGCCATGACAGGAGCTCTGGGCACAGCACAGGCTCCTCCAGCTGAGCAGAACTCACTCGCTTATTGGGAGAAGTTCCTGCTGCTGCCACGAGCCCAGGTCAGCACAGCAGCCTCGGCACCTGGAGTTTGGCCCTGGAGTTCCAGCTTCAGCCCAGGGGCCCCACGGCTGCCTTGGCTTAGGGAGGTCACCCAGCTACAAACCCACCAGTGCCCAGCAGGAGTCAGCACAGGAGATTCTGGAAAAGGTGCTGTGGGGGGGAAAGTCCCATGGTGTGATGGAAAGGCTTCCCAGCAGCCAGAACCGTGGCAGCCAGGGCAGGAGCACTAGTCCTCAGCCAGCGGAGGGGGGGTCAGGTGGAGCTGGAAGTTCTCGTTCTGGAAGACGCTGCTGGTGGCCAGGTCCCCGTGGGAAATGCTGAGCAGCCCGTGCTTCTCACCACCACCGTGGCCACCACGAGCCAGTTCTGTCAGGAGAGCCAGCTACAAGGAAAACATACAGGGATCACCCTCCAACACTCTCTGGCAGCCCAGGAACATCCGGGCAGGGGACACAAAGTGCCCGGGGGGTCACCACGTTCCTGCAGCAGTCGGGGAAACCTTAACCCCTGTAAAGCAAAGGAGGATTGGAGGGACCCTACAGAGCTCTGTGGGACATCAGTCCTGACCTGAACAAATCCCAGGGGTCTTCAGCTTGTGCTAAAGTCACATCATTGAAAAACAAGCCCAGAAAGAGCTGGAAGTGCCAACAACTGCAGCCAAAAGTGGCAGGAAGCACCAGGAAAATGCCAGGGACAGAGGGAGCTGTGCGCTCCTTGGGACACCACCAGGGCAGGAGGAGGGAACACTCCAAATGACTGTGGGACCGTCTGGAGGGGAGGTTAGTTACAAATCTAAGCCCCCAAATCAGGGACATTCCCATGGTTTCCCTGCCCAGGAATCCCCAGTGTGGCTGCCTCACAATGTGCCACAGCCAGTGCCAGCACCAGACCCAACCCAAGAGAAAAGCCAGAGCCCTCACGGCCAGAACTGATGCCTGCCTTGACAACCTGACAAATGCATGTGCCCAGCTTAAAACCCAGAGGAAAATGGGGGTACGTACTCGGGAAGTTCCTCGGTTCAGTCGGCAGAGCTGGTCAAAAGCCTGGATTTGCTGAGGATCCAACAGAGACTCTGCACTCGTCTAAGAAACAGAGTGAGAAGGGGGTTGAGTTCCTATACACAGAAATTCACTCAGTGGCAGCCACGTCCCCTGCTGGGGGTGAGGCCAAGGGTGCCCTGGAGTGAGGGGCAGCCCCAGAGCTGCAGAGAGCACTAAGGCAAGGACGGCTGCACACTCAAACTGCTTGAAACAGCACCACTTACATATCCCAGGGAGAGATGACAAAGCATCACAGATTCTTGTGGGTTTGTTCCATTTATCACACCACAGTGTTTCTATTTTGAATGTTTGTGCTCTTATTGCAAAGGAAAAGCATCATCAAGAAACCACAACAGGAGCCAGGGGAACAGCCCCTCATGAGCACGGCCGGGCATCCGCTGTCTCCTATTTTTAAGGGAACATGCAAATCTTTTCTCCAAAATACATTTTCCCAAGGGGTATTAACCCAAAAGTCCTTCCAGTGGGGACTGACTGAAGCTGCACTGACTTTAAACTCTTTACCAATGGAAGATGCACCAAACCCACCACAGGTTTCCTGAAGCCTGGACAGTTCCATGACTGTCCCAAAGTCACATGTGTGATTTTGGTCATCAGTCTGGGAAGTGCAGATCCCTTATGCAGGAAGCAAAACTCTTCCTTTCCAAGCCATTCTGCAAAGGGCAGATAACCGTTTGCTAACTACCAGTCAAGCAGCCACATGTCCCCAGGGTCAGGTGCTCACAGCTGGGGGTTGTACTGGCACTTGCCAGGGCCTCGCAGGTCATCCTGCCTTGGAAAGAACAAAAAGCCAGGAGAAATGCCCTCCACAGTCGCTGTGGCCACAGGCACTCAAGGACAAGGAAAAACCAATATAATTGGCCTCCCCTCTCCTGCTCTCTCCCTTCCACGCGTATGTAACTATCAATCAGGCTGTTCCCAGGCTGATGAGCTGAAATATTGCAGCCAATTCTCTCTGTTGTCATGGAAACAACTGCTGCCAGGCCTTTTCCTTTTTTTAGCCGTGTCACTAAAGGCATGTTTCCCTTCAGGAGCCAAGGGAGGCTCCCGGGGTGCAGCAGCAGCTCTCTGGTGTCGGTGGGAGCCTCGGGGCCAGCCAGCTCCAGTGCCTGCAGCACACACAGCCCTCCCAGGCCCGCACTTACCTTCAACAGCCGCAGATTCCACCCTCAGCCCTGCCCGGGCACAGCAGATGGCAGCAGCCTGAGCAGAGCACAGGAGACCCAGCCCAGAGCTCCCCCCACCATTCCTTCCACACGAGACACTCACTGCTGCACCACTGAGAGCTTCAGAGCACCACACTGCCCCAGGGGCTGCTCCCTAACCGGGAGATGCACCCAGAAGTCCCCGGGAAGGTTTTGGAATTCCAAGGAACAAGGGGAGCTCCCACCTTCCAGTTCAGAGAGCCCACAGGCAATGCCTGCCCCCCCCTGCAGCTGGGCAGCCTTACAGACAGGTACCCAAATCCAGTGTTTTAATGAAAGATGAGCCTAAAACATCGAAGTAAGGGAATGTACTTCTCTTCTGTGGGATAAGGCTCATGGACTCCCAGGAACCTGGAACACTCAACCACGAAGAGCAAGGCTGGCAGCTCTGACCCAAAGCCACCAGAAAAACACTGACATTCCAGAAGGGCTCAAGAGCTTCAGGGAAAGCTCAGGACACCCTCAGAACAGCAGTGCTCCTGCTGCAGCCTCTGCAGTGACACGCCAGGACAGGCACAGGCTGTGGAGGGAACAGCCACACAGGTGTGGACAGCAGCTCCTGTGACACCACACACTGCAGGAATATTCCTTTGGACTTACACTGAAGCCTTCAGCTGCAGGAGCAATAAATGCTGTTCAGGGTTAATCAGCCAAACACAAGCCCCACACATCCCACTGGACACGAGGGCCCATCAGACAAGGTGTTTATGTCCAACCCAGCAGGCTCCCAGGGAACCATGGCAGCACTTGCAATAAATGTTACCTAAAGATGATGCCCAACAGGTCTCTGCTGAGGCTGGGCCTGAGGGGACAGAGGCCACACACTTGAAGGCACAGAATTCACCTTGAAAAGGTGAGCCAAGAAGCTGCTGAACAGATCCCACAGAGCCAACCCCAGCAGAACAAAGAGTTCTCTCAATGGCAGGAACTGAGGAGGGAAAGGGAAGGTAATCATAGAATCCCTGTGTTGTGAGAGGCACACCGGGATCATGCAGCCCAACTCCTGGCCCTGCACAGGGCACCCCAACAATCCCACCACGTCCCTGAGGCCACTGTGCAGACACTCCTTGGGGCGGTTTGGAACTCAGCTGTCCCTGCTTCCTGTCAGCCCCTCAGGGGCCTGAGTGCCAGAGTTTGGGTTGCAGGCAGGGCAGAACCTTCTGCCAGGCTGCTCTGTAGGGAGGCCAGGGGACACAATGACAATTCATTCTGATTTTTTTCAAAAAGAACACAAAACAAAATTAACCCACCCCTCCAGTATAAAATGTCCAAGAAAACAGTCTATTTTGATTTAAAAGCTGCTAAAGGATAATTATAGTTTTCAAGTCTGTCTTTTGTTTTGGGTTTTACCTTTGGTGCCAGTCCTCCCCTACCTGCTCGTGAAGACTCCTGCACTCCGTTTTCTTACTAATTCCCTGTTGTTTCCAAGCAATCCTAAACACAGATGTTCTGTGTCTCCACTTCCTTCCTCACATGGATTTCCTGCGCATTGTTGGAGTGAAGGAATCCACCCCCAAAGCCAACTGCAAAGCTGAGGACGGGCTGTTTGCTCAGTTCATGTGCACAGGGGGATATTTTCCCCAGAGGAGACAAAGGACAAACTTGTAACTGCATAAGACACTGATTTCCTCCTTGGTGTTATGGGGGGAAATCACATCTGGGTATTTTCACAGTTGTAAAGCCCTTCAAGATTTTGTACCTCACTGGAGACAAGCGATAAACTGATGGGCTGTTGCACTGAGAATGGTCAAACTGGCTCCGTTTACTGGTTGATGGGAGGTCAAGTAACGTCTGTTTGGCCCTAAAATAAATATTGGTGAAAAGAACCACCCTAATCCTTCACTGTGACCAACAGAAAGCTCATGGGGAGGGAATGGTGGAAGGCTGCAGGACAGAGCTCAAAGGTAGAGCCTGACAAACTGGATTAACTATGGATCACATCCATTGTCCGTCCTGGCGTGACTTGACAGGATTAAACTCCTGAATAAAACATATTTGCCATCTGGACAGCTCCAACAATGGTGTCCTTAAAACTCAGGCACCGCCTCAAACACAGAATAACCAGAGCATGGCAGCTCAGGGGTCTGTGGCAGTTCCTGCCAGGCCCAGGAGCCAAGACTCTCCCTGATCCCTGATCCACAGGCTGGCAGAACACACGGAAACACAACCCAGCTCTCAGAAACGAGGCTGATGAGCTTGGGGATGGATGAGTGAGAGCAGGAGTATTTCACACGGGTATTTAGGCAGAGCCCAGCTGCTGGGCCTGCACCTAATGCCTCAGTTAACTTCAAACAACACTAACACTGCAGCATTTCAATCGGATTAAAACCCACCACAAACACAAGCTTTCATTTCTCGTAACTCTCATTTATGGTAAGGTAGGGAGGACAGGGCAGATGATCCTTTAGACCCAGATTGTCCTTGGGAAATCAGCAATGCTCAGGGGATAACACAGAGAGCACAAACTTTTGGTAGCAGAACCAAAGGACAAGTCCCTCTGCCCTCCCCTGGACAGTGTCCCAGGTTATCCCAGCCAGGCTCATTCCAATACCTGCTGTCACTGACCCAGTAACGGGGCAGTGCTGGCTTGTGGCATCTGTCCCCCTCCCCAGCTTCAGGGACTGGCTACAGCACAGGGCAGGGAACCCCTGGCTGCTGGGCTGTCATTTCACATCCACATCTCAGCCACACTGCACGATCCAAACTGACAGCCTCTGCTTGGGCAGGGCAGAATTAGTGCTGGGAAACACACTCCAGATGCTCAGTGGCATTTCTCAGTAGGAGCCTGCTCCTAATTCAAGGCTTCCTAAGGAAATAAATACCTCAAATGAAGATTTCCCTATGGAAAAATAAAAACCACATCAGATTTTGCCAAGAGAAAGGCTAAGCTTTCAGGGCCTTCAAAGTGGCTGCAAGGAAACTCCCCCCCCACAGATCCCTGTGCAGAATGGCCTGGAAGCTCTGGAGGTGGCTCTCTGGGGGCAAGGGAGGGCAAGGCTGGAAGCACAACCTCCCGGGGAATTTCCTGTTCCCAAACACCAGCTGGTCCAAAACAGAGCTGTGGGGCTGCCAGCAGAGTTAAGAGAAGCCCCAACTCCAGTTTCCATTCCCAACACTTCCCCCAGCAGAAGCCAGTGCTGTAACTTAGCCCACAGCCTCGTTACCTCCCAGGGTTAATTACACTGCTGAGCAGCAATTGTTCAGCAAACAAACTTCCTGGAGAAGCTGGAGATTCTACAGTCTCTTGCCAAGTCTAAATATACTCAGCTTTTTAAAGCCCTGACCACACAAGTTTGATCACATGCTAGTACAACAGTTAAATATTGTAATTTAAATACATGAGGAACATCACAAACTTGGGGAGGGCCTGGGATGTGGGAAGGAGAAGAGAGGGGCCTGAAGCAGAGCTGGGGCTCTGCTGAGCTGGGCTGGAGCAGGAAGCCACGGCTTCCCTGCCAAGAGCATGTGAGAGCAGCACGGAAGCCTCCCCCACTCGGATGGCCTGGGATGGACATTTTCCAGCCAGCACTAGAGGACCTGTGCCGTAACCCCTCTCTTACCCATTCTGTCTCTCCATAGCTCCCCTTTTAGCCCTGAGTCCCAGTCAGCCCCTCACTTCCATCAGTTACATAAAATGAAACATCTTCCCTTTCCTGCCCCTACCATTCCCATGGCATCTGGAGCACTTTCCCCATCTTGCCTGGGGTGTGTCCAGACTGCTGTTAAAGGGGAGGCACAGGGGCTTTCTGATCATCCATGAGAAATCCAGGGATAACCCAGTTAACAAGGCACTGGGATCACGTGTTGAATGCTCCATGCAGTTTTAGCAGTTAATTTTGTGTCCCCTGGCCTGTCACCCCCATTTACACCCACTCCTTGGGAACAGGAGTGCAGAGGGTGAGATGAGATGCTGCTGACCCTGCCCAGCTTTACAGCCAGTGCCCACATCCCACTGCAGCAGGACAGCATGGACAATGGTTGGACCACAGTTGATTTCCCACCTCCTGGGAAAGCTTTCCTTGCTGCCTCCAAACAAACCACTAACACAGCCTGACCACAGAGATGGCAGGGGCTCCACATGTGCCCCTGAGGTTCCCTTCCCACACATCTCCCCCCAAGCAGGAGGCCTCTCCTGTTAGTGCAGCAGCTGACAGGGGCTGACTGATGGACCAGGATTTGGCAGGAATTGAAATTACCTTCTAGAAGAAAACCACAGTACTACTAGAAAAACGTACTCCCAGATTGAATTATGTTGGTTCCAGAAGTGAAGCCATGCTGCTCTGAGCACATCTGTGTGGTGACAAAGGCACAGAGGGCTGAGGCGCTCAGGAGCAAACCCTCCTCAGTGGCTGCCTGGGCTGGAATTAAAAGTCCCTACAGACATCCCAACAAGCTTACAATCCACAGCACAATGCCAGGGAAGAGACAGTTCCATACATTTCTGTTTGAATGAGGGATGGTGAAACTTGTTCTGAACAAATACCAACAGTCAGTACAAACTCATTCTCTGTTCTCACCCAAATGCAGCTCCATCAGACTCGGTTACACACAAGCTTCTTAAAACACTGTGCAAGCACTTGGTCACTCCACAAACCTGACCTGTGCCAGGGATGCTCCAGTTTCCTTTTTCAGCTCTGAGAAGTTCTCACTCAGCTTTCCCCCCTTGTTACTCGAGTTGCATTTATAGCACATCCACCTCATGAGGCCCTTGGAGACCGTCCCACACTCCTTGCTCAGCAGGCACAGGGAATGGTACAGGTGGCCACAGCTGGAAAGAGAAGGATCCAGAGGTTGGAAGCAGGGCAGCCCCTCCCGAGCTCTGCACTGAGGAGAGGAAATGGTTGGGCAGTGGGATGCCAGGAATGCAACTCAGCAGTGTGTACACTCCTACCTCCTGCAGCACTGCCAGACTCACCAAATCCCAAGGGATGGCCATTTGCTGATACAGCCCCAGCCCACAACACCAGGGTAACTGTGCTCTGGTCCTATTTTACAGACCCCTGGCCCCAGAGGGCAGCATGGGAGAGGCCAGCTGGGCACACAGCCAGGGCTGCAGGGAGCCTGAGGTGTCCAGATCCACAAATGTGCCCAGGGTGCTGCAATGCCCAAAGAGGGGACAGAGAGCTGGCAGCCAGCTCAGGGAACTGGGAGGCAATTCCTTCCAGAGGAGCAGAGCTGGCTGCATGCAAAGCAGGCTCTGATGGGTTTGATTAGCCAGCCCTTTACAGGGAGACACGCTCACAGGAATACAGATGATGAGTTCTGCTTTTCCCCCCCTTTTAGAACTAACACCACGATCACAGCTGCGACCCCACCCCTTAACTTTACCTGAAAACAATGATTTCATCAGCAGTTTCTTGCCTCCTCTTGTACTGCTGGAGACAGATGCAGCAGTAATCCTGCTTGGGGGTGAGCCCTCTGGTGACAGAGGCTCTCAGATTGCACAGGGACCAGTGCAGATCGTGGTTCAAGAGGCTCGTAGTTGTCTCTAGAAGGGTCTGTGTGGGAGATAACACAGGGTACCGCGGTCAGTCTGTCACCTCCACACTGCAGAAACCCCCTGCTGATCAATTCCTCAGAACAAGCAGCTTAGCCGATCACTAAGAGCAAAACCAACCCAATAAAATCCCTTCTAGCATTCCATCCACTGCCCTCCAAACACTTATCCCTTCACGGCATGTTGATGGGGGCAGTTCCTCTCCACTCCCAACCAGACAAGCCCTGTATTGATTTTTGTCCAAGATCATTAACAGAGATGTGGCAGGCTCATTTTGTCATCTTCCACACCCTTTTCCTCTCTTTACCTGGCAAGTTACTGCTGACATCTCCCACTTCAGGAGAAAAATCAAAGCCCAAATGCACTGCTCATCTTGTGCTTCCCAAAGGAGATGTCCATTTGTGAAGAGCCAAAAGCAACCCCCCTGAGTTTCTCCCAGCAGCAGCAGGTGCCCTGGGCTGCGATCCGTGGATGATCCCCCACAGGCTGCAGAGGCTGCACACAAAGCTATTTCCCATTGGGTTTTTACTGGCTGCTGGTGCAGGGGGGCCCGACCTGAGCAGGAGATGAGATGGCAGCGCCATACAGCAGCTCTTTTGGGGAAAAGGAGTTTTAGGAAGCTACTGAAGTGTGGAGACTCTCTGGGATTTGGGACTGGACAGAGATTAAGATGAAATCTCATCAGGTCACAAAGGAAGTGCAGCATTTCCATTTAGAACTGCATAAAGAGACAAAACAAAGCAGTTTGGTGACTTCGAATCCCTCACTGCAGGATGAGCTGGAGACAAGCAGATGTTTATCCTTCCAGCACATTTAACACAGAGCTGAGCTCAGAGGTGTTCACCATGTACCTGTCAGACCCTTCACCTGCAATCTGTGAGCAAAACAAACTCAGCCCCGGCCCCCAATCACACAGAAATCACTCACACATCCACTGACTTTGCCCTGCAGACAGAAATGGCAAATAAGGCAGAGCAGCAGTTCGGAGCTAAAATAATCCTGGGTGCAGCAGTGGGCAGAACACAAACAGGGGCAACTTACTTGCTCATAGTTAAAGGTGTCCAGCATTCCCAGGACGAGGCCCTGAATTTCTCCAAGTTTCCCTTTTCCATAAACAGGGTCCTGTATGAAGAAATGAAAAGCTGAAGTTGAATCACAGGGTATGACCATTCTGATTATTTTTAAATATTTCTTATTCTCCACATTGGCACTGCCAACAGAAGCTGTGACTGCAGGGTTCAATGTGCTGCACGTGCACAGGGACAGCAGAATCATTCCATGTATTGATGGGAAAACTGATAATTAGCAAAACTCAATAGATGACAACAACAAATTAGGGTGTTTGGGCTCAAAGACTTCAGACCTTGGAAACTCCATTGAGGAGATGCAGGAGTTGGCTGGAGAATGCAGCCGAGGAATATCAAAGGGAGCAGCATGGCCAACCAGCTCCTGGGGCCTGGTTTGGGGATCCCTCGGAGTATTTTGCAGTGTAACTTCCATCCTGTTTTAGTTGTCTTTGCCAGCTTGCTTTTGTACTGTGGATTCTCCTTTCCCAGTCCCAGCATGGAAGTCACACTGCAAAATACTCTGAGGGGTCTCCAAACCAGCTACGGAAAACAAGTCAGGGAATTCCTGAACAGCCTCCATGGGAAACATGACAGGCAGAAACACCAATGTTCAAACCTGAATAAACAGAGCACTGACTCAAACCCAGCTGTGGATTTGGAGCTGCTGGGTGAAGCATGAAGAGCTGGATGTGCTGCAGAGGCTCCTTTTCTGTGGGGTGAACTCACAGCCTGAACACCCTGAGGTTCCCTTCCTTGCACCATTTCACAGCAGCACAGGGAGTGCATTGCACTGAGTGACTGCAGGATTCATGGAGGAGGAGCAGGGAATTGGGGACCTCCAGCACAGCAGGTGAGTGACCCACAGGGCACTGCAAGTTAGGAAAGTACCTGGTGGATACAAAGCTGAAGCCCTCAAAGGAGAGGCAAACACTGCCCAGACACCACCATTTATAGAGCAGCTCGAAATTCCTGCATGTGGAAACTTCCACTTGTTTCTCCTCTGGCTATGGAAGGGAGAGAAGAAGAAAGACCCACGTGGAGCTTTGCAGAGGGGAGCACAGGTCTGAAGGCTGACATTCAGTGGCTCATTTTTACTCAAGTCACAACTGATGAACTCAGAAATGAATGGGAGGCAGGAAGAAAATGGACTTTATTGTCTCCAGAGGAGGCACATGGTCTGGCCAAGCAATGAGCCCCTGCTCATTCCCTGCTGGCAGCCCTTGGATGGTGCTTCCCAGGATGGGCTGCAGCTCTGCCCCCAGCAGGAAGTCAATCCACAGCAATCATTGCACTTTCCCAGCCAGTTACAATGCTTTCTTCCTATTTGCTGCTTTCAGCACCCCCCCTCCAAATTTCCAGTCACAAGAGCCTTGTGGGATCCATCACTTTCATTAATCCCACCCTACAAAAATGGTCTTGGATTGGAATCCACCCTCCAGACACAAACATGCCCCCTGTGCAGTGTAACAGGCACTGCACCACCCAGGAACAGACCCCAGCCACTGCTCCCAGGCTGGAATTACCCTGGGAACAGGACATGGGCACAGGAAGCCAAAGCCAGACTGGCTGTCCAGTGCCACCTGCACCAAACTGAGCAGGAATCCAGATTTTAGCCCTTTTCATCTCCCCCATTTCCAGTTTTCCCCCAGATCCAGGAAGCAGCCCTGGCTTTGCTACCAGTGCTGATAAATGCACTCAGGAAACACATCCACTGGCAGCTTCTCTCCACTGCACACTGAACTATCCCAGTGACCTCCTGGACTGGGGACAAAACAAAGCCCCAGAGCACGAAGCAGCAATGGAAAAATACCTACAAGGAAAGGCTTTCTGGATCTTTCTGCTTCCACTCTGGAACAGTTTTTAGAATTCTTTCCTTCCCCTCTTTGGGATTCCTACAGGTGGCTTTTAAATTTGTTTTCTCCAGTCCTCCATTTTGTAGGAGGCACGAGCTGCATGTGCTTACAAAACACTGATGAAGGATTACAGCTTTGTGAGGGAATTAACACTCAACCTCTCAGCCCCTTCAGAGAGCACTTCCATCCTTAATAACATGGAATTTTTCTTAATGCTCAAGAGGATTCTCCTGCACTCTCTCTCCTAATACAGTGAGTTGAGACTCCCCAGTTAACAAATAATCCTGCAGCACTATTAAGGAGGAGCAAGAACGTAAATGTATCAATCATTATTTCCTGTGACTTCAACCAGACACCCCTGAATGGATGTGCTGTGGCAGACAGATGGAGGAGCCTCCCTGTTTTCTGGGGAAGCTGCAGGTCTGCTCCCAGCCCCTGCAAGGTGCCCTTTAGAGAAGCTTTTTGGTTGCAAAGTTAACATTTGCATAAGGTATAATCTGTAAGCAGCTAAACCCAGAAGAGGAAGAAAAAACAGTCCACTAAAATTGGAATAGTCTAATTCCTTTTCAGAAACGGCAAGATAATCTACCTCAGTTCACTGATGTCATCCACCTTCCAACAAACCCCCCGGGAATTCCTGGGCAGCTGTTCCCCCCTCCTGGACTGCAGCTCCAGTGCAGCTGTGCTCTGACACCCAGCCCTGAGCTCAGACAAGCACCACTGCTAGTTCTGGGCCTCACCAAAAACCTCAGAGGGCTTGGGAAAGGCTCCCTCACTGCAGAAGGGCTGCTTTCAGAACATACCTGGGGTCACTTCAGTAACACACTGAACGAGGCCCCCTGCTCTGCTCAGAGCTGAGACAGAAGGGCTTGGCATTTTACAGCTTCAAAGAGCAGCCACAGAGCTCTGCAAAAGGAGCACCCAGCCAGGACTGACAACACAGGGCTGGCTCTGTCTGGGACAGCACCACGTCTGCATGCCATGCTGAGATTCTGCCCTGCAGGGCATTTAAATGGCATTCCCAGGTAATCCAAGGAAGCAGATGACTGGGAGGCAAACAATCCAGTGCTCCTTGCTGCCTAACAGGGGGAGTTTCTTTCCTGATCCCCACCATGGCAAGGGTTCAGAAGCCCTGCACACCTGAGCTGGGCACTCACGACATGGCCACACAGCAAGACATGCTCATCCCCATTCCCAACACCAGCTTCCCAGCTCAATTCAAGGCAATTCTTCTGAAGGCCAAGCTGTGCATCAAAACAAAACCCACAGGAACCCTCCCCACAGGCACCTGCTGCAAGCCCTGGAGCAATAATACAGCTACACACCCAGGCAACAGTGACCTGGAGCAGTGCAGCCCCAGAGTGCCAGAAATAAGGGTGGGTGTGAGGGCAGGGGGAACGGGAAGCAGAAGAAACTCAGGGAAGGGTCTGTCACAAAGGACACTGTTCCCAGCCAAAACGCTGAGGAGGTGCCAAGCACTGAAGGCAGCACACAGGAAGGACCCAGCACGGACAAGTTCTCAGTAGAAGAACCCATCTAACAAGGAGGAGGACAAGGCTGGAGAAGCTTAAATGAGCTTCAGAGGCAAAACCTCACGTGTAACAGGCAGCAACTTGTACAGGATGTGACTGAGCCCTGGGCCTCAGTGAGAGGATGCCCAGTGAGGGTCACACCCTCCCTATGCCCACAGAGGATCCAGGTTCATTCCCACACACCAAGGGGTTTGGAAAGACATGAGTGTGAGGGAATGAAACCTGTGGAAGAGTGAGTGTTCAGAGGCAAAGTTCACTTACAGATCAATGCCACCTCCCCTTCCACAGGATCTTCATGTTATTTTCCCCACACCCGTTTCCCAACTACAAGGTACCAACTCCTGCTCCCATCTTAGGAAGTTCTGATACCAATCTCTTTGCCTGGAATTCAGTCCTTCTCTCTCCAAGAAATCACCATTTTTTGCTCTAGCTGTACAAAAGTATCTGTCTTTCCAAATTCCTCTCTGGTCAGACTAGATTTTGTGAGGCAGATCATGGAGGCGGGATGAGCAGGAGCAGCTCCTCCTGCCTCCAAACCCAGTGACCAGAGCTGCACATGCTGATCCCAGGAATGCCTCACCCACTTCTGTCCCCAGGCTGAGGCATCCCCTCCGCCTCTGCACCAGAGCCACCACACCAACCCCTGCCCCCTACAACTGACAAACACCCCCCTGCTGTCTCTGGGACACCAGTGGCAGCCTCTGGAAAAGAACCAAAAAAAGGAAATATTTGAGAAGGGCAACAAGAACCTCTCTCCACCCCAAGGGTGCTGAGAGGACCTTGCTGCACTCCACAGGACCTCCCAGCTGTGATAAGTGCATGGTGGGCACTGGGCTGACTCTCACCCCACCCAGGGAAGCCTCCCTGGCAGTTTCCCACTCACTCACAGCTTCTCCATCATCCCCTGCCTACATTAAACATCAAAGGCCCCACAGGAAACTAAATCCAATGTCTCAGCAAGACTAGATGAAATAAGTTATTGAAGAGCCATTAAGTTTGCTCAACACTTTCTACCTTTGATAAAACCACTTTTCATTTCATCACATTTTTATCCACTCTTTCACAGCAGCCTTTTTTCCCAAATCCAAGATTGTGCACAGACAGTATTAAGATCAAACCAAGAGGTTGATAGAGGTGCGTGTTCACCCTGTGAGGCCTTTTCTCCTCCCACCTGAAATAAAAACCCTAAAGAGTGTTTCAACAATGTCTCAACCCTTGAATCATTGCACTCTGCAAAGCAGACAATTCTTCTCATTCCTTTGCTGCATTTCTCAAGGTTTGTTATTAAATCCCAACATCAGTTTTCTTTTTTTTTTATTTGCAAATAAACAAATTATAGTCTCTTGTGACCACTCAGGCCAAGGCCCTGTTTAAAGCCAGCTCCTCCACAAGATGTTTGCTGCTCACTAACAACCACCTCTAAAATAAAATTGCATCTTCAATCAAATTTTGTGCCCACTCATGATCTTTCCCCCAAGCTCCCACACTTCGCTTTAGTGTCCTCCCAGAGCCTCACTAAACAGCTTTTAAATCATTTCGTTCCAGGTTTTGAGAAATTCATTGTGGCTTCACTTTGAACTGCAACATGGCAGGTTTAGAGGCAATTTGCAACCTTGGAGATAATACTTCATTTGGTTTGCAGGAATGGCCTCGATTTTGTTCTCACAGGTCTGTGTGTTCCCACATGTCTCCCAGATATTCCTATCAGCTTTTCCAGCCTCTCTGTCACCAAGGAGCTTTTACTGAAATACTTTGAACCAGACAATGGACTGAGCTGATCCTTAAGGACCTGGAAATGCCTTTTCCCAGTAACTGAGTAGCACAGCCTGGTGGAACCTCCCTCTCTCCAGAAACTCACCTGGAGAATTCTCTGCAGGATGGAGGGGAGGGCAATAAATGCAGCCATGTTGTTCAGCACTTGCATTGTCAGACTCTTCAAAGCTGCAATGTCAAACACAACAGCCACCAGCAGTGCATTAGAGACTAAGGACAGATCAGTCTTGCAGATAAAGAGGGGTTTATTTCAGTCATATTTTCTAGTTTGAAAACAGCTTTTCTGTTTCCCCTTGTGCAGGTTTTGCACTGAGCACACACAGCTGTTTGTAGCACAAGGTGTGTACAAGTTTCCATGCCAGGATGCCTCAGCACTCCCTCCCACAGGGAACATTCCCATTTTGACTTGCTCTGCAGCACTATCCTTTGCTTTTCCTACTGCTCCAAGCCCAAATTTGGATGCCTTGTCCATGTTATGGACCCACAGAGTCTAAAACTTTATAGCACTGATCTTTGCAGGAAACTTGCTCTCAGCTGCCCAGTTCCTAGGAGCCAATATTCACATACCCACGGGCTCAGCAATTCAGCCTCTTTAGGGGGCTAACCAGCAGGTGCAGGGAGAAGTGTCCAAACCGGCACAGAAAACAACTGTGTTATGTCAGGAGTTCCCAAAGCAACCCATACATCCTCCTTCCAACCCAGAACACCTTTGTACAGGCTGTGCACCTTGGCTTCTTCAAAGAGACCAAATTCCTCAATGGCACCAACTTATCAGCACAGCCTGTGGTAGGGTCCCTCTTCCACTCAGGGCAAAATGAAATAAAAATAAATTAAAAGTAACTATTGCCAGGGAGCTACAGACCACCAAACCTGAGCCTGAGCTCAGTCCTACAGTCCCTGCAGATCAGGGAGCAGAATATTTAAGAATGGAGTATGCTTTTATCTATTCATTCAGCAGAGAAGGAGAGACAGCACATTATTGTGATTAATATCTGGGGTCACAAAAGCCAAAATACTCACATTCAGAGTATCGACACTGGGAGGAACCAGAGGATTTCTGTGGGGACATCATGGCCTCCAGCAGGGGAAACCAGAGGGCCTGAAATCATAGAATCAAAGGGAAAAAAAAACAGTAAGAACAGGGCAGTACTAAAAATGAGCTCTGAGAAGTGTCAGAGTTCCTGTGCAAAGACTCATTTGCACACTCTGAGAAATGCATTTCCCATGACTGCAACGGGGCAGAACTGAGCCATGTTAAAACACCCCAGGAGCAAAGCACTTGGGGATCTGCCTTCAGCCCACAGGGCTCATCTCAGACCCCTCAGGGACAGCTACAGTCTCTCCCTCTCTGGTGCACAGTGACATCATCGGAGAGAAGAAACTGAGCAGGTCACCTCTGCACTGCACAGAGCTCATGAGGAACTCACAGAATTCCTGACTTCCAGGTGGGAACCACATCCTCACCTCAGAGCTCAGTGATGCACACCATGCAGGATCTCAGGAGCAGAGATGCCTTGGCCAAAGGAGAGTGCACCCCACACACAGCCCAGGCTGGAGTGTCTCCTCCCGTCACTGACCTCTCGCTGTTGCTGGTCTAAACTGGGTGAATTCCTCTGGCACAGGGCAATTGTTTTCATTAAAGTATCTTCAATGTTTTCTAGCAAGGAGGGTTCAGCTGAGCCTGAGTGGGGGGGGGAAAAAAATTGGAATTATAAAAACCCAGATGATATCATGGTGCTCATCTAAAGTCTGCTCACTACAGTTAGCAAACAAATGATAAAGACAAGGCCTGAGTTTTGGCATTTTTCCTGAATAGTACAATAAATTGGGCAAATAAAGTATTTCAGGTAATCAAATAAGGAAGCTCTTAGCTGTGGTTTAGGGCACAATTAAGTAACAACTATGGGCACTGCATTTAATTAGATGGCCATGAGTCCCTGGGCTAGTGAACAGCACATCTGTGCATACAGACTCATTTTCTGTAGGCAGAACATTCTTATTGGAGAAATTTTCTTTTAAAAAAAACCTTCTTCCAGCTGTCTCTCATCACTGTTCACATGTACCAGCAGCTAAAGCTGAGTTTGAAGGGATTCTGACCCAGGAAACGTGGGGGAGCAGCACTCACAATGCAAAGAGCTGAGAGGTGATGTGCCCACACACCCACCATCCATCACAGCTGCTCTGGCTCTTCAGCAAGAGCAGAGTGAGGAAGTGTTACCCAAATAACCACCACAGCCATGCAAATACAAATTAAAGAATGTCACTGCAATGCCTAGAAACAGGATCTCATCATGCCAGGTGGCAGACACGAGCACTTGACATTTCTGTGTTTATCTATCTCCTTTTAATAGAAAATGGAATTTAACTTGATAACTCTTACTTTCATCATCTCGAGTAAGCATCAGCAACTTGCTCTGCAATCTCTGAAACAAAAGAAAGGACACAGAACTATCAACCTGATAGTTCACTCCCAAGAATCCTGATAGAAACGTCTGTAAAAAGTGTGGTTACAAAGGCTCATCCCCATTTTCCTCCTCAGTAACAAACCATAAATATCTTTTCAAATATGGGAAGGAAAGTAGGAGCTGAAAGATGATTTCTGACTTAAGAAAAACAAATTTGAGCATCTATTACCTACTGGATGTTTGAAGACATGCCAGAAAAACAGACTGATGTGCTGAGGCTGCAGACAACTCGATAATACACATTGCTATTTGACAGAAAGGAAATGCTTCCATGGGAAACAAATAGAGGAGCAGGGACAACATCAGAGGGAAGATGCCACATCTGGGACTGCAGTGTGCTGTACCTCAAGCATCACCAAAAAGGCACCATGGATGTCTCCCTTCTTCTCCAGTAAATATGAAGAAGCTTCATGGAGCTGATGTTTCTGGGTTATCTGAGTTGAAAGAGGGAAAAAAGGTAAATGTAAACAAAAAGAATCTCTTAAGGAACCTGCCAGCGTTTGTTTAGTCCCCGAGACAGTGAGGAGCAGATGGCCAGGCCTGTGTGTGCCTGTGCTCCTGCATCCCCTCAGGTCTCCCCTTGCTCTATTGCCCCATCAGCACTAAAAAACGACTGTTACTTTCAGAAAGGGAAGGAACAGTTGCTCTCCCAGCACCAGTCAAACTTTGGCAGCATTGCTTCCCAAAAACCCCAGGCCCATGATCTCACACACCTCCTATATGATGAATCAGCAGTTCCACAGCCACCCTCCCCTCTCTGCAGCTCCTCAGCAGCCTCAGAGCACTCAGGGCCTCTTGCTTATCAGCTCCGAGACCAAACCCAGCCCCTCATTAACCAGACTCAACTGTGCTGAGGAGGGCAGGGCAGCAGCTCGGGGGAATAGAGCGGGAGACACGGATTGAAAAGCATCCAGGAACTGACCCAAAAGGACTCTTACAGCACTTTAAAGAAGCAGGAGCTGATCTGAATGCATTCCCTGGCCCCTGTCCTTGTACATGGCTTTCCTACCTGGATGCTTTCTTCCAGTCTGCAGCATTCCAGAACTTTGAGTGTCTCCAGGACGTGGTCTGGGCTGTGCTGGCACAGCAGCTCAATGAACTGCTCAGTGATGCAGGGGGGTAAGTTCACCAGCTCCTGGTTAATGCCTTCTCTGCAACACAACAGGCACAAAGTCAAATGCTGGCCCAGAAAACTGGCTGGAAAGAAGAGTTTCTTATCCAACTGTGTGTTGTCTTTTATCCTTAATTCAGAAGTAAAAAACCCAAAAACATCTGGTCATAAGAAAAACTAGGCAGTTTCTAGTAATTACTGGTGCTGGGGGTCTCTCAGCAGGCATTTCATTTCTTCCACAACATATTCTCCTGATGCCTCAGTTTAAATTAGACAATCAAAGACACACCTTCAGCGATTCCATGGCAAAGGGGCACAAATAACTCATCTCATTTCTTTAATAAAACCTTAAGGTCAGATGCTGATTGTGCATCCCACATACCTGCTCTGCATGTGATTGAAGGAAGAGTTTGTTGCTTTTGGCTTATTGTTCCTGAAATTCTTCTTTGGCTTCATTTATCACATGTTAATATTTCCTCCATTTGATCTCCCTCACTGAGAAGGGAACACCTGCCCTTTTAGGGAAACATCCCCATTCTCACCCCAGCAAGCCAACAGCAGCTGCCTGGGGTTTTACAAAGGCTGTCACTGGGCTGGAAGAGATGTTTGCCCAGGAACAAAAGCCTCTCCCAGGTACTGGGCAGTGTACAAAGTATGGGCACAGCTGTACAGACAGCTGTGTTCTGCCATCAAGGAATGCAGCTTGGAAGAACCAAATAAGAACCCTGGACTCCAACCTCCTGCATTCACCATCCCACAGCAAACAGGCTGGAAACTCCCCCAGTGCCTCGGGGGAGGGAGGGAAGGTTCTACTCTTCCTGTGAGTAAAATGAAGCACTTTCTATCTAAAATCATCTCTTGTCCACCAAAATAGGAAAAAATGGCAAGTCATACATTTATAGTGCAAGAGCAAACAAACTTATCGACTGGAAATAACTCTGGCACTGAGCACTCCTGATTTTGTGAGCAAGCTGACCTTTCCCTCAATCCCTTCATCAAGAAATGCAGGGAAGAGAGAATGGAAAGAAAGCTGGATTTTGATAATGTCTCAAACTAATCAAGAGTCCTGAGACTTGCAGGTCCTGTTCAGCTCCATGGGATAATGTCCATCTCCAGCACAGCCACCCAAACATCTCCCCATGCCATACTCTTCCCTAAAAGGAAGGGAGAAGCTCAGTTTTCCCACAAAACCTGGCACAAAGGAGCCTTGCAAGTGTCACAAGCTGGTCAGAGAGGAAAGCCCTTGCAAGAGAACCTAAAATTGAGGTATCTGTTGAAATACTGACAAAGCCAGAACGCTGTGCTACTAAATAAGTTCATGTTGTTGGTATAGTACATAAACACAAATATGTTTCACTGTGTTTGGGGCTTTTTAAGAGGAAAAAAACCCAAGAGTTTAAAATGGAAATGCAGCAAAGGCTGTGATTAATGAGCTGAGCAATCCTCACTACATTCTCTATTTCATGGGGCTGCTTTATGCTACCAACATACAGACATTTGATTTTAATTTCCCCAGGCAATTCCTGTTAACCCTGTTTCCTCCCTTCCCCCTTCCACCTCCTCTAAAATAAATCTCTAGCTAAATTAAATGGGCCAAATTAATCCCTAATGCAATTCCACCAACTAGGATAGTTAGACCAGCATGATGAGTTTTGTCCCCATATGATCAAGCAATCATTCCTATTTGAGACCTTAAAAAGCTCATTTACAGCTCTAAGAGTCTTTATTTTAATAAGAATTTTGCTCAGAAAAGAGACATATAAACATTCAGATGGATTGAGGAGAGAGAGAGATGTTTTCAGCAGAACCTAATCACTATTTTAGGTATAAATTCACTACAAAGTGTAGGTGTAGAATAGCGAGATCTCCCCTCCTTCCCTGCCTCTCTCAGGGTCCAGCTCAGCTCCTTTCAGAGGGTTTTAGAGAAAAACCACCTGAGAATAGAGCTCAGGACCAAGGAGGCCACATGGATTACTGTCCCCCAGCCTTGAGAGAAAAGCAGAGATTTTGGAAAGATCAGATGCAGGGAGTTGCTTCCCATGGCTGGCTCAAATACACCACATGTTGCCTGTGATTAGAAGGTAACTACAGGAGAAATGGGTCTATTTAGCTCTAATTATGGCAGGGTGAAATTAGATGCATTTATTACTCACAGATTATGGAAGGCACTCTGTGCATAAGATTAAAATCCAGGTTAATTACCACCTTCACTGGGTCTCTCTTGCTGCAAGTGATAGCACAGCATAAAGTCCTACTTTACCTCCAGCTGGGTTTCATTTCTGCTTAAATTCCTTTTTGTTTTTTAATCATTTATTAACTAAATCATCTAATTTCTTTCCTACAAACCCCAACCAAGATATTTTCTTGGCAAAATTCTCATTTTTATTTTGCCTTCTATGGAAATGAACACCTTCCACACAACCATGGCTGTAAAACTCAGGAAATAACAAAACATGCCCCTGGGTGTCGTGTGTTTGGGGTTTTGTGATTTATTAATTGATTAATTTGGGTTCTAGCTTGTAGCATTTGAAATTGATTCAGCAGAAAGAGAACACTCAGTGCTCAAGTACTGAAAGAGCAGTTAAAGAGAGGAGCTTGCACTCAGATATGGCAGTTCTGAAACAAGGTAGAAATTAAAAACGTCAACAGACCAAAATGCTTCTCTATTTGCGTTAAACCTGGGCCCCTCAGACAAGGAATCAAAGCAGTGGGTTTCTGGGAAGAGAAGTGGCAGTTCCAGTGCCACAAGATCAGCACTTCACAGCCCTTTGAAAGAGCACAGCAGCTGGGGGAGGCACACTGGAGGTACTGGAGGATATTCCCCACAACACTCATCTCTGAGCTGCTCCTCTCAGCTTTGGGTAGTCTGGGTTGTAACTCACCTTTCCTAAGCCTGATGTTGGCTGTAAGGCTGGCTATTGATGCTCTGTTTCAACAGAATTAATTTTAATCCACATTTTCAAACTGTAGCTTGTAAATGGTCCAATTTTCTACATACCTTGGATCGAGGAGACTCCTCAGGAACTGGAAGAGCAAGAATTGGTCCTGTACAGCAGGAGGAGAGCATTATTGTTTTAAATAATGTGCTATATTCCTGAACTCTATCCATTACAGAAAAGAGAGCTCACAGCTGGTGGCTGCTGAAAAGCTGGTTTAGGCATGTCTTGTATAAATATTCTGGGATCTCTTTGCTGACAGTAACTGCTCTGTGAGTGCAAGCAATACTGAGCTGCACCTTAAAGTTGCAACCAGCAGCTCTGAGATCTTATATTTTAACATCCAGAACTCTACAAATAATTTAAACGGAACAATTCCTGCTGCTGAGTAGCCACCACTTATTTTAATTCTGTTTCTGACACAGCAACAACTTACCACTAATCTCAGCAACAAGAACATCAGCCCCACTGTAGAGAAGGGCCAAGGAAATGGAGTTGGACACCTCACCTGGAGGTTTGCAATGATGCCCTGGATCTGCTCACTGAAGTGAATGGCTGCCAGCTCAGCTGCTTTCCCTGGGCTCAGCACCAGCAGCTCCTTTGGGGAGGGAAACACAACAAATAATTGCTTTTCATTCTCTAGGCAACACAATCACCACAGAGCCCATCCACACTGGAAGTGCCCCCTTCCCCAGCTGCAAGTGTGAAATAACAGACACCATCACACAGAGTGAAGGCAGAAATAACAGAAGGAAGGGGAGCTTTGAAAGTTGATGAATTTAGTACCCAAAAGGCTTTGAAGAACACAAAACTCATCATACCCACAAGAGCACACCTCAGTCCTAAGGAGAAGGGGTAATTCATCAGATTCTCTGCCCATAAGACATTCCCAGAGCCAGCAGCAAAGAGGAAAGAAAGCCCTCAACTGACCCTTGGGAATTCCATCCAATGGAAACAGGGTTTGCCTTGAACTGGCTTAAACCAGAGGTTTAAAAGCAAGTTTCCTGTAACTGTTCACTGTAACTGATACCTGCCCAGACATGAAAAAACTCTGAACATTTTCTTTATGGTAATAGAATAAAAAAATAAATCTTTTCAATGCCTGTGGGTCTGCCTTCTGTCAAGCTTGAGCTAAAAGGTTTCCTATCACACAAGTTTACACAACACAGCAGTGTGATCTTTTTCCTTCTAACCCTTCCAAATAAATGAGAAGCAACTGCTTCAAACCAAGCCTCACAATCTTGAATCAGTGCAAGCAAAAGGTTTGGGGCTTGGGTTTGTATCCTCTCCCAGCTCTGGGCAATTTGCAAACATGGCCCTTCTTAGCCCTTGAGGGGACAGCACTGACACAAGGCCCGTGGGTCTGAGGCAAAGGATCACTACTGGGACTGGAGAGAAGCCTGGGGGTTTATTTTCAACATAAACATCAAGGGGCTATGGTTGTGTAGGATGATGAAGGAAACACAAAACGGCACTGACCACAAACCCACTTTCTGTCACAGGATCACCAGGAAATCCTCTCTACACTAGAGAGGCTGGTTTGCCACATTCACACCTCAGCAGATGGGAGGTGTCCCAAGAGTTGGAATCACAGCACCACCCCAGTAAACTGTTATTTACCATTTAAAGTCTTCTGAATGTCTGAAAGCAGGATTAATATAATGGAAAAGAACAAAAGCCCACAGCAGCCACCAAGCTGCTAAGCCACGTTAAATTGTATGTACAGCTCACCAGTCCTGGGAAATAGAAGATGCCACAAGAAAAAAAGGGAGCTGGTCTCAGTGAGAACACCCAAGAAAACAAACCTAAGGAACTGCTCACCTACCTGGGGTTTGATAAAGACACAAGGTAAGGTTTAGCCCAACCAGTTTGGGCTGTACAGACCAACACAAGCAGAGATAAAGGATGCACTGGCAGTTTGCACAACTCGGGAAGCCCAGTGTGGGACCCCAGGTGCCCTGAGCCAGCCCTGCTCAGCCACAGCACAGTCCCACCAGTCCCACAGGCCCCTGGAGAGTGGGTGTGAGCCCAGGCAGGCACGTGTCAGACAGCTGCACTCACATTCACAGCACTGCCTTGGAACATTCTCTCTCGGTCCATTTTCTCGTTAGTCATGCACTACTTGCAGATGCTGGGAGAGACTAAAAATATTTTGTTTCTTTCAAATGTACCCAGTACCTTTCTCTGTGCCTCACGGGATACAGATTCCACAGCCATTTCCTGCTGAGGAGCCTGGGCAAGTGCATGACTGCTTGTTTCACAGGCAGAGTTATTGTCCTGGCTTGTCTCCAGATTACCCTGGAGGGCACTGACACCACCTTGCAGGAACTAAACAGGTATTATGGATTCCCCACATCTACTGAGTGGACAGTTATTTCAGGCACACCTCCATCCCCTGAAGCAGACAGAGATTGAAGACATGGGACAAATTATTAGCAGCAGTCTGTGTCTTACAGAGAAGTCATGACCCCACCTTCCTGCAGGTGAGAAGTGCCAGGGTGCCAAGGCTGGATGTTATTATCACTGTAAGATGAGAAATTGGATACCACAGGCTGTGAGGTCAGTGATGTCCATGTCCTGACCCTGCGGCTGCTGCTGGAAATGAACGACTTGCTAATGGATCCCTTCCCTGCTGCACAGCTCTCACAGGCCATCACCCCCAATGAGACTCCATTATGCAGAGAGCAGCACTTGAAACCAGGACACCAGAACCTGAGGAACACTTAAATCAATGTGGGAGAGCACTGAGCCTTAGGTCAGAGCAGCCTCAGCAGCTGTGATTCAGCACTGGGACACTCGTGCTTATGGAACAGCACCAGCAGATCCCAGAGCAGGGGGCAGGAGCTGAGCTCCCATAGGTGCAGGATATACTGTACCTACCTCTATATGGTCCAAAGCTTTCTGCCACACCAACTGCTTTTCCTCAGCACTGTAGCCAGGCATGGACAGGATGTTGTGAATGTAGTTGAAAACTTCTTCCTGTAAGGTATAAACCACTAAAAGTTGTGCAGCACCGCTGACAGTGCTGGGCTCTGCTGAGGGAGAGCCTTCCTGAGCCCAGGGCACTCCTCTCTCAGCAAGTCAGGATGAGTTATCTGCAGGAGATAACTGCATGTCCCTGAACAGATCCTGAAAAACTGTCAGGAAAAAGAGCCAAGAGGAGCCCAATGCTAATGTGTTAAGCACTGAGGTCAAAGAGAATTGTTCCTCCACTATAACAAACATGACCCTCTTGCCCACAGGGAAAAAGGACAGGACACCACACTGTAGCCAGGAGCACAGGCAGAGAAAAGAACACTCTGCCAAAGGGGAGGTGAGTTTCCTCAGGTGTTATCTACTAGCATTGATTAAATTTAAAGGAAAACTCTCAGGCTTGAAAAAAATAAACTCTCCAATACACAAACACAAAAAGCTTTGACTCTAACTATGAAACCTTAACTGCAAAGGACATTTTTAAGACAACTCTGAGAGAAGAGCAGGACAGCTGTGCCCAGGCACAGGACAGGCTGCGTGGCCATGAAGAGGGAAGGGCAGAAGGAGCAGAGTTGCTCACCTTTCTCATGGGGTCCCGCAGGTAGCAGCCGATGATCTTGTCATAGCGAAGCTGTCGTTCGTACATGAACTCACAGATCTGATAGCTAAAGGGAAACACCACACCCAGCTGAGCCAGCAGGACATTCTGCAGCACCTTCCCCAGAGGTTTGCAGCACACAGGCCTAGTGGCCATTTGGAACCAGCCCCAGGCCAACCCAACCATCAACCTCCCTCCTTTGGGAAATTATCACGCGGAACAGAGAAAACTGGAACTTCTAAGGCAAGAGGCAAGAGACAGAGGACAAAACCCTTAACGAAATCAGTTTTCACAGGTTCTGCTGTCAGAGATGACCTTCCTTATTTCCCCAACACACTGCCCTGAGCTAGGCCAATCCACAAAACTCATTTGAGGGAATTCCCTGAACATGAATCAACAATGTGTCATAACACAGCTTCCTACCTTCACATTTTAACAAACACCTTCAATATTCTGAGACTTTACATAAGAACAGATGTATCTCAGGCCAAACCAATGAAGAGTCTCATAAATAATATTACACTGTAGTTCTTTTAGCTCTGATGGAAACAGCTGAGCTGGGGGCCCTGGCGGCCAAATCCTCTGAAGCAAGCAGGAAAAATGAATTTATTGAACCTGAAAAATCCTTTTAGGACACACAGGAAAGCAGGCCTGGCAGGGCCCACCACTGCATGCTGTCCCTCTGGTCCTCTGTACCATGGTGGACTGGATTCATTCATGTAATATCCCAACTCACAACCCGGATGGAGATGCCCTCCCTGGCTGGCTCTGTTCAGGCATGACAGACTCTTTCCGGAATCATAAAGCCTCTAAAAGAGATGCTGGAAATTTTTAGCCTTTCCAGACACCGTTTTTGTCTCTCCTACTCAATTCTAAAACAAGTACCATGGGGGTGGCTCCAGACCCCACCATGCTTTTAAATCCACCTGTGGGTCTCACCTCAATGAGTCATCTCCATCTGCCAGGGGTGGAGAATTCCAATACACAACTGAACAAAGCTCAGACTCCACAACAGGGATTGCCAAAGCCCATCAACTCCCTCAGGGTTTCTCCTGAAGGGTTTCCACAGCTCTTCCCCCTCCTTTCCTAACAATACTTTCTGTAAGAGCAGCCAGGAAAGACAGAGAGACTGGGACTAAACGTGACTGTCTTAAATGAAGCACGTGAACGTGGATGCACAGGGAAAATAACCCCAAACACAGCTGCAGAGTAGGAACAAGAAACATGGAGGAAAAAAAGCTGTGGAGAAGATTTAAAGGCAGTATTTAAATACCATACACAAGACCTGAAAGCAGCGTTTATATATTGTGTGCAGCAACTTACAACTCAGCTTTCTCTGCCATTTGGATGAGACGGCTCTCCTCAAACTGCACTATCCCTCCTGCCTGGAGCAGCTCCAGAAGGACCTGCAGAGATTGGAGACCAGTTATTTATAGGACAGCAGCAGCAGGACAGCCAGTGCCATTCCAAGTACTCTGCTCCTGCTCCACTACACTTGGTATTAACACAGGGCCTATCTCACTGATTTTTTAATTGATTGTCCATTAACAATGTAAGTCATGTGCTTATCAAGGACTTGCCTGCCTCTGCTCCTACTGCTGTCACACCTCTCCTGCAGGAATGCTGGGATAGCATCCTTCAGCCAACAGCAGCTCCCAGAGGCCAAACTGCACTGCCCAGCCTGGCCTGGCCTTACCTGGTGCTCACAGAGATGTTCCCCTCAGCCATTACCTGCTGCCTCTCGGAATGGCGGGAGTCGTCATCCGGGCTGCACAGGAACTCCAGGACCTGCACCAGGGGTGTAAGTTGGGATGAGCCAGGCCTGGACAGCCCAGCTGGGAGCACAAACCCAGCAGCAGATCCCGAGCACTGACAGAGGCAACAGCAAACCACGACACAACAGTGTGTGACTGTACTCCTTATCTAGCCTCGTAACTCAACTGGGAATGCTGGAGCAACCAACAACTGCCTCCACACTCCAGCGAGGGAAGCACCAAACCAAACTTTAGGGAACCTAGGGAATGCAGAAGAGCTCCAGGAACCCTGTGGTCCCGCCTTGGGCTACACATAAACCAGCTGGAACCACTCCACCAACCCTCTCCATTCCTCTCCTGGACTGTGCCATCTCAGCCAGAATCACAGGAAATCATACAATTCATAAAATGTAAGGCATCTGGAATTAAAGTGTTTAATCCAAATCTGCTGAGCTTCAGCAGAGTTCTTTGGTCTTTAATTATATCAAAGGACACCTATTTAGTAACCTGGGTTTTATTACGATAATATGGATATATAAACACTAACAAAATGGCTGCACCTTCCCCTTCAGTTCCAGGAATTTTGGGGACTTAAGCTGGGATATAAAATTCAGTCCATGCAAGCTTCAGGCACACATCAGTGCATATCAGACTATTCCCAACAGCAGAGAGGGGTAGTGGCTCCACAATGTCAAAATTACCAGCTACATAAACATGCTCTATGACCTCACTAACGCAGTTTCAGTGGACACCCCTTATAACACATCCCAGGATGGATTGGGTTGGAAAGAACCTTAAAGCTCATCTCATTCCAACCCCCTGCCATGGGCAGACACCTTCCACTAGGCCAGGTTGCTCAAACCCCTTGGGCACTTCCAAGGACCTGACCCTCTTTGCCCCACAATTCCACCAAGCTGCAGCACAGAGTGTCCTGTGCTTCCATGGTCTCTCCTACACTGCTCCCCGGGAGCTCCCAAACTGCCTCAGCCCACAGCACCAGCCACACTTTCTGCCCTACTGCATCCTGCTTGGAATGTCGCACTCACACAGGAACACTTGCCTGGTCAAAAAGCGTCCGGTTGACAAACAAGGTGTTGTTGGGCTTGGCCAGCTGCCGGGCCAGGAAGGTGAAGAGACACCCAACCTGTGAGGGGGTGAAGTCAGAATTCTCCACCATGACCTGAGAAGCATCAGGAAAAAAAAAAAAGATACATTTCACTTCAAGCCCCAGGCACTCACCACTCAATTGTGGTTTGCAGAGAACGGCTTTAGTGACTCAGAAATCACTGCAGGTTTGGGGAAAAGCTTTTCTCACATTAAATTAGCTGTTAGTCTGTCAATATTTTGAGAAACTTGTGGCTGTGCTGACTAGAAATTACAGCAAAAGGGAGTATATCTAAGAGTCACTGCAAAAGGGATTTGAAACCCAAGAAGTGCTTGGCAGCTGTCTGGCACATAAAAAACAGGCATGATGTGCCCTGACTTGGTGTCCCAGACTTCTCAAAAAATCCAAAACACTAAGGGAAGTGAAATGCCTCTGTCTGCAGAGTCCCCTGTAAGAGCAGTGGGTGTAGCTGGGAGGAAATCCATCACCTAATCAACTCTGTCAGTTGGGATCTCAGAACTGCTCTGGCAAAGCCTGGACAAGAAGCAGCTCACAGTTTATAACCTCAGTCACTCAGAGCTGGGGGATTCAATTGATTTCTTGAAGGCACTCAGGGTTCCAAACCTCCACGAGATGCTAATGGTTATTTGACACAAGTGGAGGCAGGCAGGTCAGACACATTAAAGAATCAAGCAGAGCCCTGCTTGAAGCACCAGCTAATGCAATCATTCTTTCTCAATCTTCATTTTCAGTTCAAAAAGGCTGTTTCATATGGGAGCCAAGCATTATTTAACATTACAGCATTATTATTATTATTACAGCATTATTTAACAGCACTAAAAATATGACTCACTAAACAATGGGAGTGTTTGATTCATTTTAGCTTTGTTTTTCACAAACTGGGTCCTCATCAGCCCATGTGAAGGTGGAAACACTGTCCCTCTGAAAAAGAGCAACCTCACAGAGGCTGCAGGCCAGCCATGTGGCCTTACTAAAATACAGATGTTTTGGAAAGAAAAGATCATGATTAGCAGAATGTCCATGTTGACCAAACTGTTTTTAAAGTGCAAATATTTTCTAGATATTTCCTTTTTTTTTTTTTTTGCCAATGACACATTTAGAAGTTCCAATTTCTTTTTCTTTTCATCCAGAAGCAGAGCAAACTCCAGCCCAAGGGACTGCCAGTTCTCATAACACCAAATTGTTTGGCTGAAGATGAAGTGCTGCAGCAGTTCTCTGCCCTGCAGGAGCAGGGGGGAATTCTGTGCTGGTGGCCCTTGGCTGCAGGGCTGCTGCCACAGGAACATCCCCCAGCAGCTGGGGAGCACAGCTGCACTGTGCCACCTCCTGCTGCCACCAGCCCAGGGGGCACAGACCCCTCCTACAGCCCCACAAACCCCCCCAGGGGCACCGCCGCACTCCCTGTGCCCTCACCCACCAGCAGTGACAGTGACAGGCAAATGCTACTCATGGTATGTTTATCCATAAACAGCTTCCGAGTGGAGTCACTTGCCATTAGTGGTGACAGCTCTGAGGGGAAAGCAAACAGTGCTTGGCAGAGAGAGCTTTTATTGGGAACATCCATTGTGAGGAACAGGGGCTGGGAATGACAAGTGATTTCTGGAGCACCAGGCTGGTAACTCTGACACAGCTCTTCTCCCCCATTTACTAAAGACAGGCCTGTCACTCTGGGAGGGCTCCATCCCAAACACAGCACTTACAGACACGGGGAGTAAGGGTTTAGCTGGATTCCTGGGAGCTTTTTTCCTGCTCGGAAGGAGTCAGGAAGTGGATTACATGAGAAGCAGATAAAAATAAGCTTAAAAGCGCAGAGAGGAGAAATGTGACAACAAAGCACAACCCAGGTGAAACCACTGACAGGAAAGGAGACCTCTGTGACACCGTATTTACTGTGCAAGAATCATCACTTCCAAATATCCAACTGACAGCCTTGGCTGAGGTGAATCCCTGCTCCTGCTCAGCACCTTCTCAGAGGTGTCAGATCACAGGCTTCACTGCACAGCACTGTGCTCTGCAAACAGAGGTTCATTTTCAGACACACTCACTTTCAGAAGAATGTCCACAATCCTCTGTTGATATTCCACAGCTTGCTTGTCGTTCTTAAAGTCTTCAAAAGTCTGCAGGAGGCAAAACACCGACACCTTGAGCAGAACACCCTCAGAACACCAGCAAACACAAAGCAGCCACATCACAGAGCTGACAATGCTGTGAAGTCCTTTCTCTGTGTATCCCTGAACAGCAGGTTCCAAGATAAAATTGGCTCTTTTTTAACTGCCAAAATGATATTTACATATTCGGGCAAAAGTAACAGGTCTAAACAGAGAAAATTCAAGAAACTTGGAAAGTAAGAAAAATAGACCCCTGTGCAGGAGAAAGAGGTAGGTACTAGAACAATCTTTAGAAATCCATTATTCTTGTTTTACCTGTGCTTTAAAGATGGCCTCTGCAACCAGAGCCTTCACTGTATAGTGCTACGTTCCTCAGTTTGTATTTAAGGACATAAAGGACTACTATGATGCCCTCTGATAGAACATCC
This sequence comes from Pitta sordida, assembly GCA_013390025.1. Lineage (NCBI taxonomy): Eukaryota > Metazoa > Chordata > Aves > Passeriformes > Pittidae > Pitta > Pitta sordida. The sequence continues at coordinate 189,028 of WEKX01015745.1, read as the reverse complement.
ATCCAAACTGTTCCTGCACCAAGCCAGGAACTACTGGTTTAGCTAAAGCACGAAGTTATCAACAGGAATATCAGACCACACAGCCATGGAGGAGCTGGTGTTGCATTTCCCGCTCAGAGGTCTCTTACCAGAGCAAGGACGTTGAGGAATTCCCGTGTGTCGAAGTGCAGCAGGGTCCGGATGTAGGGATACACCTCCTCATCCACAGAGCCCTCGGCAGAGTGCAGCCGAATGAGGAACTCAAACACCTGCCAGGAAAATCCCAACAGACACATTTCCCTATGGACTGCAGATCACTGGCAGCACAAGTGCAGGGGAAAGCAGCAGCTTCACCTGCTTTGCACTCAATTTAAAGCCCCTAGGAGGCCACCAGGGTTCTTATTTGAGTGATGTTTCCTGCTGCTTGGCAGCAGGAAAAAAAAAATCCCCCTCCTTAGACTCACCAACCCATTTAAGATCAATCAAAACTTAAGATCAAACAAAAATTAAGGCTTATTTATACTTGCAGACGGAAGAGTGTGAAATTAGAAAACTCCCATCCCTTCCTGGCAGCTTCCCTTCCTTATCCAGGGCACAGCTCCTCTCCTTGTCAGCAGTTCCCTTGGGAGGAACCAGTCACTCTGCCCCCTCACTCTGAGGCACAAAGCTCTTGGCACTGCAAAGACTGACTGTGAGGTGCTATTCAGCTCTGTCTCCCGCACTGACTTTGCAGTTCCTGGAATTTGTGGATGCCTTCCAAAATAAACGGAACTCCCTTTAGTGAGCCACTAGCAGAGGTGTCGAGACCCTCCCAGGGAACCAGCAGGGCAGTGACAGCTCCAGGTGTCTGAACACCCTCACAGCAGAGCTGAGTGCCAGAGGAAGGGAGCAGACTGATCCAGGCTGGCACTTGGGATGTGTGTTAGACACATCCTGGGATCCCATGGACACCTGACAGGCAAAGTGCTCTCCCAGCCATCCTCAGCAAATGCCACATTCCCTCATTTGCTCCCATCCCATGGTATTTTCTGTGGCAGCGAAGGCAGCAGAAATTAGCAGCTTGACTTTGAGATCCACAACTTCCCTGATCCTGATATCCACCTGCCAGCTGGGAATGCCTCAGGAGACAGAAAGGAGTCACTGCAGCCCAGGTGTTGGGAACACCATCAGAGGTCACAGCAAGGAGGGGCTGAGGGCTCCTCCCAGAGCTACTGCTGCTGCCTGGGCTCCCCCTTCCCCTCAGGGCCTGAGCCACCTCAGGGGTGTGCCTGGGACAACCTGACAACCTTGGGAGAGGGCAAACAGCTGGACTATTTCCTGTGAGGAAAGGGTTTTCAGTAACCTAGAGCTACCACATACCTACAGCTACAAGCTCTGCATTACAGAAAACCAACCCAAACAAACACATGGCACTTACATCACAAGGATACAGCTGTTAGACTCACACCAGTTCCCTCAGAAACCCATGGAATAAGACACGTGCAGCAAAAACCTCATAAAGCAAAGTTACCTTTTGAAAGGTTCTCACCTGGTTTTTCACCAGAGGTACCAGATCTTCAGGAATATCTCCCAAAGGATACGCACGGCCTGCCAGGCAGCAGCTACAGAGAAGGAGAGGAAGGGCATTTGAACTATATCCTGACATTAAACAGACTGAGAACTATTTATTGGGTTAGCTTTCAGGCTGATCTTACAACAAGGCAAACCAATGTACTCTGTAGATTATGAAAGCAAGCACTGCAGGCAGCACTGCTGTTACACACTGAGCCAACACACTGCATGGACTTGCACCTCAGGGGTGTCATCCCACAGCAGAAAAGGGATGGGGAAACGCAGTATTTCTCACAGAGTTCTTGACTTTTGGATTTTAGGAAGCTGGAGTGATGCAGACTCTAACTTCACAATCTTGCATGGAGCTGCCCAGGCTATGGAACCCTTGCTCAAGGAGCACTGTGTCACACACAGGACAAAATTCACTCTAACCCAGTTCTCAAGATGGAAACATGGGACTGGCACAGCATCAGTAACCTGAGCTCCATTCCCTCACACCACATGCAACAATAATAAACTTAAGTCAGCTGTAATGAGAACTCATTGTTATTTTACACTCTCTCAGAGCTTGAAGCACTCTGTAGCATTCAGCAGCTTTAGCATAATAGTTCAGCAAGTTTAAATTCTGGTGCCACCACCAGGCAAAGCTCACACACTTCTGAAGGGCCTTACCTTATATACACAAGCAGCTTGTTGCCCATTACCACCTGCTCATCTACAAAAGAAAAATTATTCGTCACCTTTTCTTCACAAGACAAGACAGAGCTGTAATTCTTCTCCCAGTTGTTAGCAAAACACCTCATCTGACACACACAGTTTATCACCCAGAAAGCTGAGCAGCTTTACACACAGTAAATAGCACTAGAACACTCTTCTGTTCTCCAAGACCCTCATAGTGGGTATGTATTCCCTCTCTGCATCTCTCCGTTGGAAGTGACGGGGGATATTCAAAACATCAAATGAAAAATTAAAAAAATATATAAATCCTCAAAGGAAAATAATTCTGTACCTGTGAGAGACTTCCCAGCATTCAGTGGAGGAGCAATGACTTTGAACAGCTTCTGCAACAACAAAACAGGCAGTGCTCAAGCAGCTGGAAAAGCTCAAAGTTAAGACGCTGTGTGCCTCAAAAGCAGAGATCAATGGGGTGTCTTCCAGAAACTCTTTACCACCATGTCTTTTAATTAAAAGGCACAAAGGACTCCAAGACATGGCAAAGGATGTTTTTCCCAGCTGATGTTATGGAAAAACAGCTTTCATTCAATCAGATCTAACCCTAAGTGCAGGCCACACTAAGAAAAAGCAACATTCAGCCAGTGCCAGAAGGAGCAGTAAGAGCAGCCCCGTGTCCTGTTCCTGAACCTCCTGCCACAAGAGATGGGGCAGGACATCAGCCCTCCTGGCAGGGTCACCAGAGCCTTTACTCTGGGTGTGTAGGATGAGGAACTTCCTAAGCACTTAGTTCTAGAGAGCAGAAAATGATTTTTGTACTCATACAACTACTGCTCAGTTTCCAGGAGTCATTTTTCAAATAATGAACAAATAGAGGTTCTTTGCTGAGAAAAACCAAACTAGATTATAGCTGCTAAAAACGTGAGGATTTTCACATTGAAATAGCCTCAGCCCTCTGGGAGAGAACAGGATTGTGGGTTCAATCCCATGGGAGTTGGACTAGATGGTCCTTGTGGGTCCCTTCCAACTCAGAATAACCTGTGAACACCAGCTGTGCTTCCACAGTGAACCAAAGGATTTCTCCTTTGAAATGGATAAGGGCAAGAATACAGAACACATGGAATGAGCCCAGGATGCTCTGGGAGTCTGAACTGCTGTTTCTCACAAAGAACATGCGCTGAACACACCCATAACCCCTCACCTCCATGGGGCTGATGAAGTCATTCATGCCACTGTTGTACACGTAGATCATGGCGTCGTACAGACGGTTTTCCCAGCACAGGAGAACCACCTGCAAGGCAACAGAGCACAATGCAGACACATAGCTGCTCTTAGCCCTTCCATTTCCATCATCCACCCATCACAAAATGAGAATTTCCACTTGCAGAACCAGTCTCTGCAAGGACCCCGAATCCCCACAGGGAGTGCCCAGCTTATTGCTCTCACAGCACAACCAGAATGTAACTGTGGAGGTTCTAACATTCATACGAGGTTAAAGAATAAATAAAATCAATCAATCAGTTCTTCAAAACCCTTGACTGTACTAGTTTGCCTTTTGGGTGGGTTAGTGGATCATAATGTCGACTTCCCAAGGAGTTTCATCCTTGAAATGGGAAGCCATGCCACTGGACAACAGGCCTGCTGAGCAGGAGCACCTCCTTGCTGCACTACCTCTGCTGGGCAAGAGCAAAGCCTGAGCAGAGCAGGCTGGCAGGCTCCAAGCTGACAAACACAACCCAGATCTTTGTGTCCCCTCAGCCTTTGGTGTCAGGCAAGGTCCTCAAAATGGAAAAGGGCGATTAGGAATGTCAGCCTAATCCTGAAGGACTGGGATTTTCCAATACATTGAGCTGCTGGTGCATTAGCCTATGCCAGGACACAAACTGGGGGAGCAAAGCACAGCCCCACCAAATAATTCCCAGATCACTGATTTGATGCCAGGGGCACAAGGCTGTGCTCTGTCACAAATTAGTGACCAAAAGGCGTGAGCAGCTTGGACCAAGACCTGCCTGTGAAAAGCTGACACCGTGTTTCCCACATGCTTAGAAGCACCAGATGCAGATTTATTCAGAGGAGCTCAATACAGTGGGCAGCACAGCCACTCACCTGCTGTATGTCTAAGCTGGTGATATCCATATGCACAATGCAGGCTTCCAAGTTTTCCAGCCTGTTCTTGTCTTGGAAGTGAAGCAGCAAGTCTTTCATCACCTGAGCTGTGATTCCCATCAGTTTATCACTCAAGATATATGGCTCCAAGCACTCCAGAAAGATGCCTTTGGCTACAGAATTCTCACTCATCTTATCATATATCTGGTTAAATAATAGATCCCTAGGAGGAAAGAAGAGTTTAGTTATCAGATACTCTTATTACAATCTCATTACTTATTACTTTCTGGGGGCTCCAAATTAAACTCCATTTCCTCTGGATTTCCCAGGCTCAGGAATTGAATGGCCTGTTCAGCTCTTGTACTGGGGCAAGTCACAGATACACAGGATAAACCAGCTATGGATGTTGCAGCAAAAAAGGTGCTGCCAGAGGGGAAGAGATGGTGATGATAACAGGAAAATCTATCACAGCAGGCTCTTGGTTGGAATGAACTTTTCCTCCTCAACACATCAATGAAAAGAAGAGATGCTGTGAGCGCTGAGCCCCCCTGACTTGAGGAGATCTGATATGAAATGACGTGATCCATGTGATGTCCCAGGGGACAGCACAGAGGCAGGGTGGATCTGCCCTGGCACAGGGGCTGGCAAGGCCAGACTTACATGCGCTGGAGCAGGAGACAGTAGTCAACGATGACAGGCACCATGTCCTGTGGGAGAAACACAAACAAGTTGTAGGGACTGGCAGAAATGCTCTAAGCAGCACATCCTGCAGAGCACAAAATGCAGCCTGGACAACACAGAGCAGAAACAATGATGAATCTGAATCAGCTGGCACAGTTACAGGTTTCCCATATGCTGGTTCATATGGATTTCCATGTGTGGTGACACTTCAGCAGGAGCCAGAGGGCACACAAGGTCTGCTCTGCCACTCAGCCACACCAAAGCCCTGATTTCAGGAGTGCACACAACAGGCCAGAGATCAGCTGAACCAGAGCAAGATTGCTCAAAACTAGATAAGTAACGTTTGGAGCAAAGCAAAGTCTGATGAGAAAAATGCAGAAGATTTATACAGGAGTCCTCAGGAGCAGCATACCTGAAAGTGCTGCTCCATCACCTGGATCTTCCCTTGGTCAGGACATTTCTTCAGAGTCCGATCAGCGTAATGGAGAAGGATTTCAACCATCTGAATTACAATGAACAACAGGTTAATTTGAATCCTACACTAAGGCCCTGCTTGGCAGCACATTCACTGGACTGGCCCGGGGGGGTGGCAGCAGGGTCAGCTCTCAGTTCTGCTGTGGCAGGAGGGAGCAGAGGGAAGGTGATGGTGTGACAATGGCCAGAGGGACACTGAAGGCCTACACTGACTTGTGCTGCCCAAGGAACTGGGCACCAGTCTGCCAGCCAGTTTTCAGCCTGATGAACACATCCTGAAGCACAAGGCTTACCTGGGCCATGTTTTTACCCAAAGCTTAAGTTACACTATCTTAAACAGCTTCATCTTAAAAACTTAGTTACCTGCAAATGAAATACACATGAAGAACCAAGTCCAACTGGATTGCTATTGAAATAGTGTTGTATTTTAAAAACTAGGCCCCTTCTCCCAAAAAAGATTCTTGTAGCAACTGAATAGGACCAATTTAAGAATTTATTCCCTATTCACATAAATGTGAAGCAAAGGCTCCACCCTGAGGGACAGCAAATCACATCCTGAAGGACATGTGCCACCCAAAGGTCAGGAAACTCTGGAGTTTCCTACACAAAAGGCTTCTCTTCACCCTGAGGGGAGCAGAGATCTCCAGGTCTGGATAGCAACATCACACCTTGGTTTGCCAACGCTGTAGATTTTATGCTCACCTTTACCTAAAGGGTATTTTCAAGTGTTCCCTAAAATCCTGCTCACAACCTTAGCAAGAGAGGCAGACGTACACATTCCAGAGCCAGTTCTGAAGGACACACCTGCAATCACACAGAAATGCAGCTGGGAAGAGCTCAGTGACTCACCCTGTCTGCAATGACTGCTTTCCGCTTGCTCGTGTCCCCAGTCAGGCCTGGAAAGAAGGGTGAAATTGGGGTGAAAATGCAGCTTCTCTCATCTAAGCTACCAGGGGAAATACAAACCCCCACTACCCTCGAGGTGCTGAGGTCCGATATCTAAAGACACCATTTTGTGTCCCACTTTTAAGCCCACTTTCCTTCCAGAAGGACTTTTCTCCCAGTTTGGGTCCCTTCCCAGCACAGCAATGAGAAGAACAGTTCTGAGTGCTGTTTGACACTGGGAGGACAATTAATGAGGGGCTGTCAAAGACTGTACATGAGGGCAACTGCTCTAAGAGGTCTTGATGCAAAGCATGATGAAATGCACTAAAAGGGGAAAATATCATAAATGCCAGCACAAAATGATAGTATTATTTCCATGCATTAAAACAAGACACAGCTTCGTACTCTGGCAATTTCACAGCAGGATCTTATCCTGAGAACCTGGATCTCATCTGTCAAAACCACCAAAAGTTATTTGCTGCAAAATCAATGTGTCCAGTACAAACCAGACCATTCAAGAGGCAGTTTCTGGCATGATTAACACACTTCTCATAACAAGTTAAATGCTCAAAAAGGATCCCCCTCTGTAGGAAACAGGGTTCCAAAATCCAGCAGTTCTTTCAGACAGAGGAAACCTGGATGGAAGTGCCTGCTTGGCAGACCTGAGAAAACCACACTGAAGTCACCCACAGGTCATGCACAACCTTCAGGAATATTTTTGCTAGATAAGTTGGATATCCAATGCCTGGATCCACATCCTTCATGGCACAGTGACAGCAGACTGGAGTCACAACACACACCAAGTCTGATGTCCATTTGAAATCAGCAAGTTGTTAATAGGAACTCTGACTAAAAACCAAATTAAACTACTCCATATGAAGGCCTGCCAAACCCAAAGCAGCACGTCCTCCTCTCTCTTCTTCAATTCAAGTCTCTTTTATTTCCCCTGAAAAAGTGATTTCTGTTCATGCACAGGTTTAAAACCTATTAAAAAGAAACCCCAACTTACCTACTACAGCCTTTGCTTTACCTTCATAAAAGGACCAAGCCAGAGCCAGGGCATCTGTGAGACGCTCTTGTTTCAGGAGGTGGTCAACTCTCTGAAATAACCAGGAATACAGGACCTCAGCTCTACAGAAAAGATGATCCTCGCCCAGTTAAGATCCGCATTTGCCAGTAATGAGTCACAATCCCTGACAGCAAAGGGACAAGGTACCTCAGAAGCTCTCACCACACTGCAGTAAAGGCCAGGACCTCAAAGAGACAGTTTAAAAAGACCCCAGTACATCAAGTCCCTGTGGGTTTATTTTAGGTCACAGGCTTGATGGATGGAGCCCCACAGCATTAGTGGCTCTCTGATACACCAAGAATAAAAATCTTCCATCCCCCATCACTTGGAGCCCCACAGACAACCCTGCCATGCTTTCACCACGCTCATCCTACCCTCTGTCTTCTCCTGAGCTCAGTCAGCAGGACTGGAGGAGATCACCAGTATTTCCTGCTCCCAGGAATTATCAGCACCCAAGGTCAAGCACCACTAGCCTTGGTATGTCAGGTCAGAGTGCTCAAGTGTTGTTTGAGAGGAGAGAGATTCAAGTCTCAGACCAGCACTCTGTCCTGCAGCAAGAACTAACTCTCACTTAAAACTCTTGATGAAGCCCCCTGTGATAAAGAGGAACAGCTGCAGCACAATAATTTAGAAAGGGGTTGGCTCAGAGCACATAAATCAGGACTGACTTCTGATTTCTAGGAAAACCTGTACATGAAATCACAGGGCAAAGACTTTTCATTACAGGTTACTGAACCAAAGTCAGTGGTGAATGGCTGGAGACAAAACTACTAAAACCCAACTGAGCTGAACTGTTCATGTGCTCTTAAAGGTGCAGAGAAAGGGATTAGGGATAAAAAAAACGAATGGGAAGGTAGTCTTACAAGAGAAAGATGAAAGAGCTCTGCTTAGCCCTGCAAAACAGAGAGAATATTCCCACTCTGAATAAACCCACTGCAAAGTGATGATGCAGAAAGGAAAACAGCTGTTTCCTTCAAGTGAAAAGTACAGCACAGGAACAGACAGACAAATAGATCATTAAGAACTTTAGTGTCAGAGAAATGATTTCCAAAATATTCTTCAGCCAACAAGGATCTAAAATCTTATGAACTTTCTAGGTAGTCTTAGATGGATTTTATGATACAGCTCCTGCAGTAGGTGGAGACAAAACACAGAGAAGCAGATTTCCTTCCCCTCCTGGGTGGTTACGTTGCAGACAGAAGATCTGCAGTGCACACCCCTCCTCAGCCTTGCCCTGCACTAATTCTGTCTCAGTAACAGAGGCCATTGCCTTGCTGGGGAGAACAGAGTCTCCATTCAGCCCCCAGGCTCACACCAGAGCAGTCCCACAGTGTCCCCACAGTGCTGAGATCCTGAACACAGTGTCCAGAACAGGCTCCACAAATGCTCCCCCTCCCTCCTCTTGACCAATATTTAAGCAATTCCAAAAGCTGTGCAATTTCCCTCTCAACATACCTCTCTCCAGCTTCTCAGTGTCATGACGTGAACAGACTAGGAAAGAAAAAAGAAATTAAAATAGAAATTTACTTACATTTGCTTGAGCAGCCTGTGGTACCCCACAGACCCACCACAGGAGGCTGGTACAGAGGAAGTGATTAAAGCAACCCTTAAGCAGTACAAACTGGAGCCCAGTTTTCTCTGCTGTCTCATTTCCTTCTGTTTATCCCCCAGCACATTTATGACAGAGATACTGAAGCCTAGGACAGAGGAGATGTCAGTAATGCTGAGTCTACCCTGCAGCAGCACAAATCAGGCTGCTGTGAAACTATGACAAGGTCTTAGTCCACACCTTGGCTAAAATCAGATTACATATTTCTTTAATCCCACAACGTAAATGCACAAAGAACCCACTCCCAATACACAACTCCACAGAAGAAAAACTGCCCTACCAGCAACAATGAATTCTCTGCATTTTTATTTACAAACTCCCCCCACCTACTTTGGTTCCAAGGTAAAAGATCTGGCCACCACAGCTGCTGATGGACTGGTAACAAGCCTTCTCTCCAACCAGGGCCTACAGGGAGAAGAACCACAAGCAATTAAAAGTGCCTTTTGGTTTTGGAAAATTTCCCAGGCCACACAAATACACTTTAAGAATGCTTTGCCACTCAGAAATCAAAATGAGGATGCGGAGAGAACAGCACAGATTGCTGGGCAGTGCTAACTCAGAGCTCTGCTGTCACTCCCTCCTGCTTGGGAGCTCAGCTTAAAGTGCTGCTGAGCTCTGGCTACCCAAAAACATGACAAGGGAGGGCTCAGGTGCCAAAAAAGTTATGGGGGCTCTTTTCTTGCCATCTGCTGCTTCACCAATCTCCCTCGAGGGCAAACACGTAGGGCACGTGTGAGAGCTGCTATGACACGAGTTTGACGGCCAGTAACTAACGCCGCAGTCTCTGGAGAACAGTAAGAAAGGATCTCTCCACACCACGTGTGACTTGAGATGCTCCAAAAAGGCTTTTCCCCTCCAGGCTTGCACTGAGGGTCTGTCCCAAGCCCAGCTGTACCTACCAGGGCCTCACTGACGTTGCCCCCCGTGGCCAGAGATTTGAAGTGGCTGCTGTTGTAGACCAGCTGCACCTCTGGGATCTCTATGGTCTCCAGCTCCTCCTGTGTCTGACGGTCTATGACGTGCAGCTTCTCCACACTGTCCAGCAGCACGGCTGTCCTCGAGTTTATCCACTGCAAACCACAAACCCCGCACTGCAGCAGTGCACACACAACTGGAGGACAAGGAAACAGTACTGGGAGGGCACTGCACGCACATGGAACTCCAAAGGCAAAGATAGAGGAGCTCCTTCTGGAGAAAACTCACAGGCAATTTCACAGAAGGCAGCTGTAGACAAATGGCAAACCCAGCAGAGCTCTTGCCCTCCTGGTGCACTGTTGATGTTTCCTACCCAAAGGTCTCAAAACCAAGACAACCACACCACCTGTTCCCATCCCTCGGGTAAGTATGGCACCAGGAGGCAATAAAAACACTACAACTAAGTTCAAATCAAAGCCTGGCACTCATACTCTGTAGCCTCTGCTTTTATGTTCAAAACATTGTAACATAAAGTCTCTTTTTCACTGCTTTTACCATTTGTAATTTTTTTTTAGAATAGCCAAACATTTTTTAACAACCTTCAAATTCCAGCTGATGGGGATGTTCATACTGATGTATACATTTACAAGATACAGTTACAAGAAAAATAGTAACAAAAAAAAATAAATAAACCATTCTATAGTATTGAGACTTACAGTGAAGTTGATGAGATCATAGTGCAGATGAAGCTGCCTCTGCTTAGTGACATGTATGGCACCACTTTCATCCCTCTTTACCTAAGAGAGAAAACAGACAAAGTTGACTCAGGCTCAAAGACTTCCTTCAGTTCAGCCTCTCAGCTCCCCTCCAGGAGTCTGGAGCTCCCCCCAGACAAGCACCTCAGCAGGAGAGGCTCAAATAAACATCCTTTTCTTTCTCCCTGGTTTTACCAAGAGAGAAAATGGAGGAGAAAGAGGATTCAATCCAGGCAATACAATGTCCAGGTGCTTGAGCAAAGATTAAAGTCCAAGATGATGGCAGAGTTGGGAAACAAATTTAGCACTGCAAAGCCAAAATGCCAGATTTTCTGAGGGCTAGGTACTGCTCTCACACTGAAATGAGGCATGAAACCATCTTCAAACAACCATTTCTGCAGGTGTAACTACTGCAGATCTACACAGGATGAGCAGTACGCCCTGAAGTCATGCACCAACAGGGCCTGGAAGCTCTTTTTGTAAGCAGTTTATACAATTCTTTCCAGATTCATGTTTGAAAGCAAAAACTAAAATGGTATCTCAAATTCACACACTCTTCCCCAAAACAATCCACACTGTACCTCCAGCAGGAGTCAGAACTTCTGCAACAGATAAATTTCCTGCCTCCATTTTCCCAGCGAAGGGCAACACTCCTTGCTGGAGAGCAGTGACCACAGGCTGATTTTCCCAAGCTGGTGGCAGGCTGCAGCCACCCCCAGCACGTTGTCACTGTCACTGAGACATGGGCTCAGTCAGCTCAACCTCGTCTGAAAAGCAGCACAAAACATCCCAGGAACTTTACCAGCAGGAAATGCACAACATCTCCTCTGCAAAAGGCCAGCATGGGGTTCACAGAGCTCTGCACTGCCACGAAGTGCCACGCCAGGAGAGGGACACTGGAGGGGTCCATCTGTCAGACAAGAGCACAGTCAGGATGTGAGGCAGGCCAGGCAGACCCTCAGCTCCAGGACACATGTGGCTCATCAGCTGCTTCCCACTGACTTTGCCACGTACACAGGTGGGCTGCAAAGCCACCTCCTGGCCCAGTGGCAGCCAAGCAGCAGCCTGTGCTCTCTGGGGCAGCCCCACGTCCAGTGGCACTCCTGGCAAAGTGGGCACCCAGCCACCGCACCACCTGTGTGCTCCATGTACATCCAACCTCCCATGGACAGATGCACTACACCAGCTGCAGCCTTGTCTCCTTTCTCCCAACATAACACATCCCACATCCACCCCCAGCTGTTTTTCCAAGAGGAATTACACCAGCAACTAGTGAAACTGAGTAATCCAGAGTTTAGAAGACTTGTTAGTGCTCTAATTCCACTCAATTTGGCTCCCTGATTAAGGGGTCTGTTGGATGGTTCCTGTGTGAAGCAGTGCCCCAGTCCAAGGTGACTGTAGCCACATTCAGGTGAAATTGCACCTGTGGGTACATCCAGGCTACACCAGACCAACAGGTCAGCCCTGCCATTCCACAGTGCAGGTCACAGTGTGCTGACAAGGGAGCGACACCCCATCTCCTCCACTCCAGAAACTGCCTGTAGCCATAACCTAAAAAGCAGCTGTTTGGCTTCACTACTCACTCGGCCATAGGGGAAAGTCATCCACACCTTCAGGGATGGCTTCAGACCAATGACCAGGATCTGCAAGGAAAACAACAGGGCAAAACAAAACATGTGAGTGTATAGCAGAGAACTCCTCACGCCGAGCCTCCTGCAAGCAGCAGGTTACCTTTGTGAGGGAGGCCATGGCCAGCAGTGAATACTGGGTGATAGGATGGTCTCTCAGATCAGCTTTGGCATGTAATGGCTCAATACAACACACTTCTCCCTTGGAACCACTGAAGAGACACCGAGATTCGCATGTCCTCACTCCCATCACCCTCCTGCAAAGGACAGAGACCAGCTCAGTGGTCAGTTACCAAGCACAGACCATGAAATCATCAATATTCATTTTAGAAAGCCCTCTGCACAGCACCAGGGACCACATTTAACACATCACTGGAAGCAGTGAGCTCCCAAGGAATGCCAGGATCCTGGACAAACACACTGACACCTCAGTAACTGAGGCTATTCTTCACCTCCTGCAGTGCCAGACAGCATCGTGCTTCAGCTGAAATCACACTGCAGCCCTGGGCTGCACCTTCAGCACTCACACAGCAGCTTTATTGGTTCCAATGGGCTTTTTTTCTGCTTAGGTTGTAAAGACTATGAGCCAGAATTGCTTTTTCTTATACTTTCTACAGGTACTTAAGAGTTATTGTCTTACTTGAAAGACAGTTCGAACACGGAGCCTCCGCTGTCATTGCAAATTGCAAGGGTCGGGTCATCTGTAAACTGAGCAGAAAAGCAGATTAAAGGTGGCCCTAAGAAATAAACTACCAAAAAATGGATATAAAATATCTGCTACGGCAGTGTGAACAGCACCCAGAGGTACAAGCATTGCCCCCACAGAAAGACAAGCTATTTCAACAACTGCTGAGAGAAGATATTTTCTACAGGTCAGACTCTTAAGTTTAAAGTTGGCAAGTCATGTATCCAGGTCAAAACACTGTAAGTTTTAGATTAAGGTGTTCTACCAACTAATTGTTCATATATTACAGCAGAGAGGAGTTGTAACAGACAACAACTGTTATTATGGTACCACTTAACCAATACTATTATGTCAACTCTAAAAATCCTCAGTTTCATTTTTGAATAGATTTTCTGCTCATTTTTCTCACTCTGCACACCACTGCCTGCAGCTCCCAAGTTCTGCACAAGGAAGGTCAGCACATGTGATGAACACAAGTGGACTAACAGGATCCATGGTTGTTTGTTACCTTGATGTGCAGGATGGCTGTTCCTGGGGGGTGAGCATCCGTGATGGATCGCAGCAGCTTCCCACTGGCCAGGTCCCACATTGTGATCTGCAAACAGACTGTGCTCAGTACATTCACTGTGCAGGGCTTCTCTCCATCACCTTGTGCATTGGAGCACATCAGTAAATTCCCACATTGCCATCAGCACCCTGGATTAGTCGGGTTTTCACAGCAAAGTTTCCTGAAGTCTGTTCCTACCCTGTTTTTCCAAGCAGTTTACTCATCTCCCTACAGGTGACAACACTGCAGTTACCTTCCCAACATGAGTCGTGCCCTTTTGGCCAGGTCCCAGTCTCACTCAGCCTGGTGACACCAGGGAAGAATGCAAGAGAACTTTGCTGCCACACAACACTGCTCCAAGTGGTCCAGTGCAATTCTGTGAGACAGAATGGCTGGACAGGCAATCCCTGCTAACAGCCATCAGCAAAGCCCAAGCACCCCATGGCCACCATGGCCCTCGTCCCTCCTCTGCCCCTGTGCCTGCTCAGTGTGACACGCCAGGCAGGAGGACAGAGCTTGGCTTCTGCTTCATATTCAATTCAAGCCATTTCCCACCTCGGCAGCAGAAGTCTCAAGCTGCTCCCTGCATAACTGAAGAGTAGTTAGCCCAGAAGAGCTGAGACATTTTATGGGAAATAGTACTTGATGTGATTCTATAATCCATGCTGTCCTGCATGGATTCAATCTCTACTTCCACATGGTCCGGAACAGGCTGTCATTGACCCCTACTCCAGGCACTGGGATGTGCTTTATCTACAAGGAAGGTGAAGGCCAAAAGAGCAAAGGGAATTAATCTACAAGAAAAACAAAGTATTCTTCTTTGTATTCTTTTATCAAGTTAATACGTCACCATTTTGGTTTAGTTTTGTCCTGTAATTTCTGTTCAGGAATTGCTTTCTCTCCTTTGGTTCTGAGAAGGGCATAAAACTACACCACGAAACTCAAACCCTTTTCCTCTCCCCTTCAAAGGCTGTGCTACTTCTGTCACACAACACAAGTAAGGTATTAGTAAAAGTAAACTCTGGGGCTACAAATGAGTTCCAAGAGTTTCCAGTCACCACCAGAGTAAAACCCAGATTTAACCACCTAGCACAGACCTTACAAAGTGACCTAGAGAGACTAAGCAGATTGTTTTGGTGAGTCATTGCACGCTTTGGTTCATCAGGGGCAGGAATTACGCCACCATTAGCTCCTTCACCCTATTCTGCATTACTCACTTCTGCACAGAAACCCACCCCCCACGATGTGAGTGAGCTCCCTGGAGGCAGGGATTGGCTCTGGGCAGACTCCACCACGTGGAGCTCCCAGCTCATGCTCTGACAGGAATTACATACCTGTCCTTTGGCAAAGCCACACAGGAGCCTGGAACAGTCGTTGTTGATGCTGAGAGCAGAGATGGCCCCGTACTGGGCCCCCACGGCGGTGCTGCCCAGACACAGCCGGAGAGCCTGGTTCTGATCTGGGGCACAACCACCAGCCAGGAGTGAGAGGAGGAGCAGGGATTAAAATTAA
The DNA here is from genome assembly GCA_013390025.1 of Pitta sordida. Taxonomy (NCBI): domain Eukaryota; kingdom Metazoa; phylum Chordata; class Aves; order Passeriformes; family Pittidae; genus Pitta; species Pitta sordida. The sequence goes on along the minus strand of WEKX01015745.1, from coordinate 173,960 downwards.
CACCATGCAATTATTGACATGTACAATCCACAGACTTACAGTTAAATTCTTAAAACTGAGTATACAAGATGAGAGCACACATTAGTACAGAGGGGGAAATTCAAAAATTATTTTTAAAAGTATGAACCAGGCACAGGGAATACGGGAATGCAGAAGTATGACATGATGAAGGAGAAACTACTAGAAAAATCAAAGCAGTATTCAGTTTTCCTTCTACTACTCTGCTTAAATTGTAGCATTGAAGATGATAAAATTAATTTTATCTTCTGAGCCTTACATTTCTGCATTTGAACATCAACAACAAAACCCCCACAATCAGCTTAATTTATTTCGTAATTTGATTATTATTTTGTAATTTTATTCCTTGGTTTTGTTGATAAAGGCCAGGAGCTGGAGGGAAAAGGAACCTGCTCTTCAAGATGCACAGTTAAAGTGCTGAGAGAGAACAGATGCTTTGTGAGGATTGTTGGAATGAAAGTTGGAGAGCGCCACCATACATCAGAAGGATTTCCCTTGGGCAAAGAAGAGAGAGGACCCAGAAAAACAGGGCTGAGCACCAGAACCCCCCTGGAAGATCTGCCCAAGGCACAGGAAATGTTCCCCCAGGCTGGAGCACCACTAGTGACGTGCTGGGTGTGACACAGAGCAGGGATGTGTCCAACAGTCAGCACAGACACTGATGGCTGAGCACACAGGGGGAGCCGCTTCCCAAATTCCACCTGTAGGAAGAGCCATCAGCAGGGGGACAGAAATAAATAGGAGCGAGAGCAGCAGCCGAACTCCTGGATTCCTAAAGCACCACCCAGGGTGAGGAGAAAAGACCCTTGGCCATTCCACCAGGAAACAGCCGGGCATCCCTGTGACCCCTGAGAGCACAGAGCAGAACAGGACAAAGGAGGAGAGAAGCCATGGAAGATTTCCAGGGAAGCTCAGAGAACACAGAGCTATAGATGGAAAACCAGTTTCCCTGAGAGATATTCTCCACAGGTTGTCAAGATCCAAAGGAATAATTCCTGCTCCAGAGGTCTGCAAATGCAGTTCATTTAGAAGAATATCACCTGCTAACAATAAAAACGTTTGAAAACAGGGGAATAGTGCAGCTCTTCATATGAAAGGTGAATCCTGTGCCTTCCACTGCAGCTTAAGCCTGGCTTGAGTCAATCAATATTTCCTCTAAGGCTTGAAAAAGGACAATCTTCCTTCCACAGCTTTCTCTGAAAAAGCTTTATGTCTTTAGCTTTTTCCCCACAGGAATTTTCCAAAACCATTTTCTTTTTCCCCTCACCCTCAGTGGCAATTCAAGACTAATATCCCAAAATTAAGTGATTTGTATGACCAGGGTCAGCACTTGTTCTTATTTCCAGTCAAAAGGTGACACACAAGGAGGAGCCATTAGATTAAAAAAACAAACCAACCAACTATAAACAACCATAATGTGTATTAGAATGCTTCCAAAGCAAAGCAAGAGCATAGAATCAATGAGCTCCCATTAATCAGCTGGCAAACTAATCAAAATAGATAAAAACAAAATGTTATAAAAGCTGATCTGATGATTTTCCAGACCTGTAGTACCAGCTTGGAATTAATGCACATTTAGGATTCAACTAAAAAACTTTTTCCAAATGCCTGAAACAAAGGTGGCTGACTACCCATTGTCCAAAAATGTTTTTGATTTCTCAACTTCCATAAGGCAGCTCTTCACCTGAAAAGTTTCTGGCAGTAACTGTGTTGCTCTCAGAGCCTGCAGACAAAATGAGATGGCCCTTAGACAATAAAATAACGCTTCTGGATTTCAAGTAAGTCACTCCCAGACTCAAGAAATGAGGAAAACACCCCAGAAGTTAATACTGCTCAGATCACCAGGTTTCCATCAAGACTAAGATTCTCCTGATTTGCCAAGGGCTGCTGCAGAATGACTCAAATATTCCAAATTCCCTTAGGCACAGTGCCAGGAACGCTGTGGATGGATGGGGAGCTCATGGTAGGGCCTCTGTCCTGCCCCAAAACAACACCTTCACCAACAGCCTTCACCTGCTGCCCCAGGGCAGGACAAAAGCAGCTTCAGCCGTTCCCCTGCTGCTCCTGCCTGGGGGAGCAAAGCACATGCAGCCCAGCAGCCGTTCCCAGCAGCAGCTCCCCACCGAGGGGCTCCTCATGCTGAGCTGGCCCCTCAAACCCCGGCACACACAGCATGCGAACCGGGCACGGCGGGAGCTGGTCATGCACAGCACAGCTACTGTACCTTTTCCTGGTCAGTCCACACAGAAAGCGGCACAGGAGGAAAGAAAAAGCCAGAAGTCAATATAAAAGAAAGGAGTGAACTAACAAACAGCACATTTGTGACAATCCCCAAAGACAGAACCTTCAGGTTTTGCTGAGTGTTTCCTTTGGTTCACATTTCACCTTCTGATTTATTCAAGAAATGATGCCCTGATGGTGTTTTAAATCCAAGCAGGTTGAAAAGTGAGTTTATAAATTTGAACTTCACTGTATCGAAGACCAAAAAGAAGAGAAATCTGAGGAAATAACACGGGTAATACAACAGGAATATAACTGCTAACACTATTTCCAACCAGTTACAGTCACCAAATCAACTCCTCATTAATTTAAGAAACCATCCAAGGGTACTCATCCCCAAAATCCAGTTTTAGTGCTGCCACACCTCAAAGATTCTGGACACTCACCGTAAGCTTTACAATCAACAGAGAAAATAAAATAAGGGTCATATTCCTAAGGTATTAAAAACTGTATAAAAATTGTGGTAACAAAGTATCAAATATAAAAACCATCTGAAGGACAGGTCATAAAATGAGGGCACCAAACCCTTCCCAGGAATGGTTTGGTACCATGTAACAGCAATTGCCACAAGTGACAGACTGAGATTTTAGATGGGTTAGGAGGTTTTCTCCCTGCAAGATGTTGTGGCCATGGAACAGCTCCCAGAGGAGTGTGTTTCCAGACATCCCTCCCTGAGAAACATTTAAGAGTGTGGGAAAGAGGAGGCAATTAATCCAACTGCAATCCACTGAAAAAAATGTTGCTTTTCAAAGATCAGATGCACAAACTGGGAAAAGTCCCGTGGTAACTTTTCAAGAGCCAACAGAAGCATTCAAAGAGGGAGAATGGAAGTTTCCCAAGTTGTCCTTAAAAAGGACACAGCAGAGAAGTCAAGGGTGCAGAGGGACTCAGGAGAGGAGTCAAACAAAATAGCTGAGGTCAAATATATGAAAGAAAAATACAGGATTAAAACATTCGCTGTTGACAACACTATTCAGAGATTTGTTCGACCAGAAAATGAACCAACACTTTCCAGGCAAACATTCCCATTGTACAGTTCACACACCTCTGGGGGTAAATCTCACCCTAATTAACACATGTGGAAGAAAAACGTTTTCATAAAGAAAGGTACAGGTATTGATCAGTCTGTGGATCAAAACCGCTGGTTTAAAAATAACAGAACAAAGCCAAGCCAAAACGTAAGAATGACCCTTTGCACGCTTTTATAGAGTCCTAAAATGCTAAAATTAATCTATTACAACACTTGCACAGAGCAGCTCCTTGTTTAAAAGCTTACTGACTTCATCCTGTCTGCATGGAGAGCAACAGGAAAGTGACAGTAACAAAGTGTTCCACAGGACTGACACTGCAGAGCTCCACACACTGCACCAACTTTCAAGAAAACTGAGAAAACCCCACAAAGATCTAGTGCTACAAACTCAGTGAGAACATGCAGCAGATATGATTAAGATATATATTCAAATTAAGATAGATATTCAAATTGAGATATATATTCAAATTACGCACATCCTGTGATTGTTTCAATACTGAGCAAGTTCAATGCCTGAACAGTTCAATGTCTGAACACCCAGGAAGGTGAGTCTACACCCGTCCCAGTGTCCCCCACCCTTCTGCTGTACCCTGTGCCCCACAGTTTTGGTCTTTTGAACCATTTCATCCAGCTGTGAAACAAAAGCAGAGAAGATCCTGAAATTTCTAAAATACTGCACAGACAAAAGGCACAAACCCCCATGTGTGGGAGCAGATCAGAAGATGTTCTGGCCCAACAGAGGCACAAAGTCACCAATGTCTTTAATAAAGTTTGGTGACAAGAGGAAACACAGAGGAGGGTGACTGGCACAGGGAAGGAGACACCCATGACACAAGGCAGGGGTCACAAGCTCCACTTCCCAAGGAACACTTTTTAATTCCCCTAATGCTGACAGTTACTAAGTTCTAGAGCAGAGGATGAGCACTGCTCTCTTCCTGCTTTCTTCCACATGGAAACAGAGGATTTCCTATCCACACACAGAAAAGGCTCTTTAGACAAGTACTACACAACTACATTTCTCAATATCAATGAGCCAATCCCCAACAAAGCAGAAGGAATAAGGACAAATAAAATATTACTTGTGCTTTATTGCTTAACTGCAAGAAAATCACATTTAGCACAAACAACACCCCAGAAGAAATCCAGCTTGCAGTTCTAAACAAGGCTGGAGGATTTTTGCTTGTTTGCCTTTTTTTTTTTTTTAAGATTACTAAAAGGCAAAAACCCTCCAAACTTTATTTTTAACTTACCAAATATCAGTGCTAACCCATGGGAAGTGCCCACTGCTATCAGGTTTGATGCTGCCTGAAAAGAGACACACAAAGATTGAAAACAGGAGAAATCATTCACAAATCCACCTCTTATGAAGCAAAGTTTGTCCAAAGGGGAAGATTTCAAAGGTCATAACTTTATAGATTTATAAATGACAAGTAATACCATGATTCCCTCAAGATCAGCGGGCTGCCTTTTCCTCTGCTGTCTGAAATTCAAATGCTCTGAGTGGCACCCCCAGTGAAATTTCCTCTCAGGTCAGCCTCATTCTCCTGGTGTAGTTGCTCATTATAAATATTCAGGATTTTTTCCTGACTCCACTGCTACATCCACACCTGAGCTCTTCCAAAACCCTGGACAGTGCTGGTCCCCCAAAGAAAGAGTCCACAGCAATCCCAAAGACTCAACTGCCTTCCACGGGGAATGAAACAGAGCTCCAAGATCCTACTGCACTTCCAAACCTGCCCCCAATGAAATGAAACCTAACAGAAACCACAGAATGCTGCAGATGTATTAATAATGTTGTCTTTTCGATTTATGCAGAAGTGTAAGTCAGGTTAAAACAATTTAAGTGCTTTAATGTCTGGATGTGCAAGTAGTGGTTTTATTCTATGTGCACATCACTCACAGCTTGATTCCAGATCTGCTGCGCAGCTTTTGCCTCAGCTGGGACTCCTTTTTTTTTGCCTTTTCCTTTTTCAGACACAAAGTATCACTTCCTATGGACTGCTGGAGAAGTGACCAATCACATTTTTATTTCCTTTGTAAAACATTAAAACTCATTTCACAAAGGCAGAACAAACACTTGCTGCATTGCACCTGCCTAAAATATTCCACCTCTCATTTACCTACAGCCAGCTTCACTTGTGATGCATTTTAATTAACGTTTGACTCCAAATTGCTAAGCAGGAGCATCCCTTGAGCCAGTACTTACAATAGCAGTGGGCAGCCCAGCGTCCACCTTGTCCTGGGGAAACAGAACCACGAGTGAGAGACACAACTCCTCTTGTGATCACAGCCCTGCCACACCCCCCAGAAGAGGGTCAGGGTTTTCCTGATGGATGTGAGCAGGTGACACTTACTGCTGCAGACACGATCTGGGCAGAGATCCCTTTGAGGAGCGACAGCCGTATCACTGAGCCGTGGAGGGAGAGAGAATCTGGGAGTTTTTTCTTCCTACGGGAAAAGGAATAAACCAAAAGCATCAGAGCACAACATTGTAATGTAGCTGTGGGTTACGCAAAAGCAGCAGGTAAGTTCTGCACGTCCCTGGAACTCTCAGGCAGTTTCCATTCTCATTCTTGGGGCCACAAAAGGAGAGGAGACATTGGATGATCAGCAAAGCTCTGCCTGCACAGAGTTGGATTTTAACTCATCTCCTGCAGGAAAGTAAGTAGTTCTCCAAACAAATGGTCAGTTCTGAGCATGGATCTGCAAACCTTACGATTTATTATCAAAGCCTGAAAGCAGCACTTCAGCTCCCTGATGAACCCTTCAGTGAGTCAGGGATTTCAGCCCATAAAGGTGAGTGCAATAACCTTCACCTGAAACTGAGCTGTTATGAAAATTGCAGTGCTGCTGTCTGTGGACACAATGTCTTTAAAATGTCTTTTAAAAAAGTAACTGCAGGAACAATTATTTCCTAGGAGCATTGGTGCACTCCAGCAACCACAGCTGAGGGAAAATCCCCAGGAAAGCTGCAATTTTGTTACCAACTCACACCACCAGAGAGCCAAAGTCCCAAAACTGACAGGGAAACACTGAGTTCCCGTCTCTCCAAAGGTGGGAGTGGCTCAGGCCGTCGTCTGAGGAATTAACGAGAAAAGTCAGCAGCACTAGAGCTAATTAGTCATTTTTAGATGTCAGCATCAGCACTCCACGCACAGCAGCGACAGCACCTGCTTTGCACAAATAACCACCAGCTGCTGCAGACTCTGGGGGGGTCACACAAATCTTTGAAAGATTTTAAAGTCACTATGGTTCAGTATTACAGAGATTTAATTAAAATTCATGGAAATTGAAATATTCTGTCTCCCATAAAATGCATTTATTGCTCAAACAGGACCCAGTGCAACCACAAAAACCCATCTTTCGCCAGGTGATCCCAGTGGAATGACACCACTGCGTCCCCAAAGGAGCTGTTTTTCATGGCTCAGAACTGGTGTCAGGCTGCAGTACCTCCTGAGGTGAGGGCGGTCCCCGCTGTCGGAGCTGGCCACAGAGGACGTGTCATAGGAGTGTGTGTCTGTGTTGTCAATGTTCAAGAGAAAGGGATCTTCCAAAACAAAGGACTCTTCTTCATCATCAGTCTGAAGGGAGAGAATCACCACAGCCTTGCTGAATGTACAAAACAAAACACCATCACTGAAACATTGGCAAAGCAGCACCAACTCAGCTGGGAGTTGAGGAGAGGACAAGAGAGTCTCACATTTAAAAAACAGTGTTTATTCCTTTACTGGACTGATTCGCAGAAGAATCACAATTCCAGAGTTCACAATCACAGGAGTGGCCTGCAGAGAAACTCATTCAACTAATCTTTCTTCCCACCAAATATTATCTACTCCATCCAAACTTAACCTTTAGCAGAGCTGTTCCTCAGTCTCCAAATTGCCAAGAGAAGGCCTAGAATTATCATCATCTCCTCCAGCACTTCACCAAGTGGCACTAAGAGCTCCTCCAGCTGCTACAAGAGTTGATTTTACTCTTCTCTGTGCTCTTCTATTGGCAATATCTTTATCCTTTCAGTCTCAGCCGGGAATTTTGTGTTACAGCATTTTTCAAACAGCCTTTCCCCATAAATTCAGTGCAGTTCTTGCTGTTCTGTCATCACAGAGGCAGAGCAAACACACCTCCCCAGCTGATGCCAAAGGAGCAGAGAGCAGGGCAGGTGCCTCTCGTTTCCTACAGCCCTGTGCCCACTAAGCATCTTTCTCCATTGCACCTGTGCCTTTTTTGGCTCAGACAGGCTGCTCTCCACTAAAATCCTTCTCAAAAGGTGCTTCACCAGCCATTCCCATCCCGTGTGTAACTGATATCAACAGCACTTTGTTTGCACTGAACCACAATTCCTTCATGATTACCCCCCAGACTTAACAACTGGATTCCACCTCTCTGATATGGGAGTCACTGTAACTCCCTGGAATCTGGCATCACCCAAATTTACTAAATACCCTCTGCTTCCATCGCCCAGGGAACAAGCAAAAACAAGACACACCTCTAGGCACTACCCCTACTCCTCTTGTCTGTTTGAGACACCTTTTATTTGTATTTTTAATGCAGGGTTTAAAAGAACTATAACCACTCCCAGGCTCTTTTTCCCTCTAGGAGAAAAAGAAGCCCAGGCACTAATTTCCTCATTCTGTTAAAAACCTTGTTTTCTTTACATTTGTCTTTCCTTTCCTTTTGAAGGGCTGTACACTCCAAGAGCAACTGTAAAAAGCACACTGAGTTGGATACAAGTGAGACAAAGTCAGTTCTCCCCTCCAAGGTACCACAGGTAACATCAGATGTCCCGACAGTTCATTGCTCCTGACAGAGGGTTAAATATGTGAAAAGAAAGACAAATAAACCTGTGAATAATCTAGTTCCTATCTCCTCCCACAGCTTAAGAACTACCCAGAAACTCTGCCATTATTTTTAGCTAAAAAAGAGCTGTTTGTTAACCCTGTCCTTTAACAGACTGTTCAGGCTTCACGTGAGTGTCCAGCCCCACAGCTGAACGTGCTTAGACTTGCTGGAAAGCTTTTATGCATTGCAGCTGTGGATACTTTAATTGTAAAAACCCCCGAATTCCACGTCACACCCTGAAAAGCAATTACTCAACTGGTCATGCACTTTGCCAGCTATCATAATGAAGTTATACAGTTTTACTGCCCAGGAAAAACACAGGGGGAGAAGAGTCAAAGGAAAAGCTGCCTCACCTTCCCTCCTGTCTGATGGAGCACTCACCTCATTCAGGATGCTCTCCAGTGTCGGAGGGGTATCAACTTGAGGAATGTCAAACTCTTTGTCATCAATCTGTACACCAGAAACCACAGACTGAGTTTAGGTTGCCTACTCACCTCCCAGACTTTATTTTAACTAAAACGTGGTCAGAAGCAGCCACACACACACTCCTCTGCTCGGCAAGAGTCAGCTTCACCTGGCTGAACCAGGAGATATATTTCCTTCTTGGGGGCTGTGTGACACTTATTCCCAGAGCAGAATACATAGAACACTTTTCATGTTCTCAGAATAGAGGCAGTATTACACCATAAGGCGTTTTGCAGCAAGAGGGAAGTTAAACGATTACGCTGTACCTGGTACATCAGGCACCCACCCTACAGAACTCTGGGCTTTGGTGGTTGTTTTCCTCTCTGAGGTGAAGAACATGAAATTGACCCAAACAACCGTGACAGAACCAGTATCACCGAGCTGGAACTGGCACACGGCAGCCTGGGACCCACCGACCCTCCCTCAGGGCTCTGTGAGGGACCCACCGACCCTCCNGCCGGGCCGGCGCTGCCGGGACTCGAACCCGCGGCCGGAGCCGCCTCCCCGCGCAGCCGCAGCGGACACCAAGGGACACCGCCCCCGGCCTTAAAGGGGCCGCGCGGACACCAAGGGACACCGAGCCAGCGGCGCTGCCCACAAAAGGTTTTATTTATCGGCAAATTCCACAGCTGCCCCCCTGATGCCAGCGGGGATCCCGGGCCCGGTGGGTGCGTCAGCCTCCGAGGGAAGGAAACGCACAAAATTAGCCAAAGCAGAGAGGCAGAGACCAACATGGCCCATGCTGCCGCCCCAGCAGCACTGTGGGGCTGAGGGCTGGGTGTGCACAGCGCCAGGCTGCAGCTGTGTCCCACCAAAGCCCTGCAAAAATGTTCCTTTCGGGAGCGGAGACAACAGCCTTTGGGAATAGGTGACTCATTTTAAACCAGGCACGAGTCGGCGCAAACAGATTTGGTGCCCGAGTGTTTTGTGTTTCCTTTTCAAAACCACCTGTTGGGGTTTTTTTTCAGCAACAGTTGCAGCTACTCCAGTGTTTGTGTTCCAGACAGAATAAAGCCATGTGGGACTTCCAGGAGCCCTCAGCAGGCCAGGAGGGGATGGGGGTCAGACGGAAAATGGAACACACATTGGACGGATAAATACTGAGCCTCACAACGCCGGGTACCCCATTTGTGTTCCATCTGCCAGGGACGGGCAGAGCTGGGCTGTGCCCAGGTGGAGGAAGGGCCCCTCTGGTGTCCCAGCAGCAGCTGAACCCTCCTGGGAGGTTCCAGTTTTAGCAAAGGCACAAAGAATGTCCCACACCTGTCTCTGCCTCACCTGTTTGGCCTTCCTGTTGTTCGTCCTGCAGAGCAGCCACGCTTCCCTCCTTTTTGGAGGAGGCTCTGTCTTGTACCTGTGGATGACCAAGGAACACCCCAAATGTCCCCATTCCCTCTAGGTGAGCCCCTGCCAGGCAGGGCCCCTCTTCCCACCTCCAGCTGGGCAGGAAGCAGCCCCCCTGGTGCCCCCGGGGCCAGGCTCAGCTCAGCAGTGACAGCAGAGCATCTGCCTGGCCAGGGTCACTTGCTGAGCTCTCAGTCACTGGGCCAAGAGCTGGGGGCAAAGCATTCCTGGGAACAGGCCAGCCAGTGTCACCAAAGGGAGCTTGCAGGCTTTGGAGATGTCTTCAGACCAGCAGGTCACACTCAGGTAAGGCAGTTTGGGTTCTCAGAAATGTCACACAAAAAACCAAGCCCTGTGGCAGAGGCTCAGCAGATTGGCTGGGCTGGGGAGAGGGTTTTTGCAAGGATGTAACTCTACTTTATTGCTCTGTTGGCCCTGGGGAGCTGAACCTCTCCTCTGGCGTGAGGAGAGGTTCCACAGGCATTTAAGGCTTTAGTGGCCTTTTACCAGCACTTGCTCTTCTCCTTGTTCCAAAACCTTCCTGTGCCCTGCCAGCTGATCCAGGATGGTCTTTTGCAGCAGTGGTGCATTCAATCCTCTTACAACAGCCACTAATTCTCCTCCCTGGAAGGTGTGAAAAGCAAATCAGTCAGTAAGAGCTCAGGCTGTGCTCTCTGGAAATCCCTACAGCAGCAATTGCCCACAGAGCTGCTCTACTCCACAGGGGGAAAACTTTGGAAGAACCATCTTTGTGGTTCCTGATCAGTCTCAGGATGAAGCAAAGCAGCTTCTGAGCTGAACCTGAAGACCCCACAAGGCAACACACTGACTTTACATTCTCCACACAGCACTTGATCACCAGCAGATGCAGAGCAAATAAAACTGTCCCATCACACATTAAAGAAAAAGAATATCCCTCCAAAAGTTGTTCCCCCCAACAGGTCATGTTTATTTGCTGTGCAACTACTGGGAAAATGTTTTCACTCACCTCATAAAACAGAAAGACAGGCTGGCATTGTCCTCTGAATCCTTCCAGAGCATCGATGGAATCANGGGACCCACCGACCCTCCCTCAGGGCTCTGTGAGGGACCCACCGACCCTCCCTCAGGGCTCTGTGAGGGACCCACCGACCCTCCCTCAAGGCGCTGTGAGGGACCCACCGACCCTGCCTCAGGGCTCTGTGAGGGGACCGGACCCACCGACCCTCCCTCAGGGCTCTGTGAGGGGACCGGACGCTCCCCACCCTCGGCGGCCCCGGGGCCCTGCGGGGAGCGCCCGGCCCGGCTCAGCCCCTGGAGCGCTTCGCGACTCACCAGCTCGCTGCGGGAGTCCAGCTCACGCTCCAGGTCCGCCACGCTCAGCCGGTGCGCGGGCGGCTCCGGGCACAGCTCGGGCT